>DF240314.1:0-26520 GCA_000507305.1 Breviolum minutum Mf 1.05b.01 | reverse complement strand
ATGGCCAGGGCTAAGCCAAGAACCCACTTCGTTTTGGCTGGGGCTAAGCCAAGTACCCCTTTGCAAGGTTTAACTGTTGCTTTCTGGTCTGTTGATGGGGTTTGCTTCCTTAGGTTTTGGTTTGAACTGTTGACTTCTGTTCTGTTGATGGGGTTTGCTTCTATCAGTTTCGCCCCCTTCGGGGGGCGTGTGTGTGTAAACACCTAGGAACAGGGTGAAATGGTTTTTCAATTGATGACCTTGATTTCGACTTTCCGCGGCCATCTTCTTGGAAAAACAACATGCTCGATGCTGCAGCTTGTGCTGCTTTCCGATTTCCCTTTTCCGCCACGTTCCGATATGTTCGAATTTGCGTTTTCTATTTCGAAATTTACAAGCAGCGAAGACACCCCCCCCCACCCGGTGAAAACGTACCTGCTTTTCCGTCAAATAGCTGGGGCTAAGCTTAGAACCCTTTCGATCGATTTATTTTCCAGGAACTACAACTTCTCCGATGATGAGCTATTTTAGGACCATGTTATATATATATATATATTTTAAATGAGGCCTACTTCATATCGATGCCCTACCTCGCACTACACCAGACAAACATGTAGAACTCTCATCAGTGTGTGTAGATGTCACATCAACATACATCAACATCAACATCAACACCAAAACAGCAACAGCGACAACAACACTCCAAAAAAAACAAGAGCAACGACAACCGCAACGCGAACGAGAACGAGAACGACGACAACAACAACCACAACAACAACAACAACAACAACAACAACAAACAACAAACAACAAACAACAAACAACAAACAACAAACAACAAACAACAAACAACAAACAACAAACAACAAACAACAAACAACAAACAACAAACAACAAACAACAAAATCCTCAAAAAAAAAATCTTTGAGCCTTTCCAAAACGGAGCCTTCCCCCCACTCCACCCGTAGTAGGCCCCTAAAATACCTCGATGCCAGGAGCTAAACTCATACCACCTGCCAGGTAAGGCGCCCCCCACGAGACCCCCAGTGGGTTTGAGTTGCTGATGGAAGTTTCTAGATTCTAGGTTTTGGGTCACATATGATAAGGTTACCTGGACACCTAGATAAAATGGACCAAATGGAAAGTCGCAGATTATGAATAGATTTTTCTAAACTACATCTGTGTGCATGTGTGTGTCTGTTTCTAGATCTTCGAAAGGTATCAAAGTTTGTTGAATGATACCATTCCACATGTTTGATGATCGGAAAGGCTTGAAAGTAACGGGCCAGAATCCATGAGGCTGCAAAAAGCAACCAATTCCGACCACAGAAGAGCAACCCTTGGAAATCATTAAGAGGTAAGCAGCCCTGGCGTCTGCCAAGCCACCAAACCCAACATGGAAATGTTTCAGTCCATCGGGTGTAGATGGCAAATTTTTCCCTGAGAAAACAGCTGGCAAGCCTGGATTCATAGCTGCCGGAAGCGTCTTGGAGGGGGATGAGGTACCACTACTCATGTGATAAATCCATATAAATAAATCCCCAAAATCCCCAATCTTCTAGTTTCGCTTCCATTCATCTTCATCCTCTGGACTTGAGCCAAGTCTTTCCAAAGATCAACCATCTCTGAACCCTTTCACTGAGTTTTTGGTTGCCTACATCAACACCCGGAACAGAAAACCGTGAAAACCATCGCTCACCCCCCCCGGCAGCACCATCGTTCACAAAGATGGAAAAGGGCAGCGTCCAACCGTCCACCTCATAACGGCGGTAGCTGCGGCAGGGTCACACGCCATCGTCACCAACGTTGACCAAACGTCAAACGGAAGATTTCCCACCAATAAATTGGAGACCCTGAAGTTCCCGCAGCCTCATTTTTTGGTGGGAAATTTCAAAATAGACCCAGTAATTTGGGTTACAGCCAATTCCAGCCATCGTTTTAAAAACATGTACACATCTGTTTTGCTTCACCCAGAGCTGCGCTCAGGAACAAAAAGTCAAAAATCGTGGGCATCATTCAAGCAGGTTGTTCCGTGGTTCCGCACCGCCCTTTTTTTGGCCACAGGTACGCGACCCGCGCAACAACTCTGGGAACATCTCTAGGAACAATTTCTGAAATCGATTCTGCAGCATATGTGCAATGCATCACCATTGGTGGTGGTGTCAAGTTATATACTTTGTCAAGCTGTATCATCCCTTTTGCATCGAACTATCTGAATCTCTCGTTTGAAAAATGGCTTGTAAAAGAAGGTGAACCACAGCACCACGACTTGCATCACAGCTTGCTTCGGCCCCTGCTTCGCTCCATCCGTCATGCAGGACAAGGCATGGATCTTGAAAAAACATCCTCTCACCCATGCTTCAACTAATTTATATACCCACCATCTTGGATTTGAAAAAGGCCATTAGATTCAACAAAAAAAACACAAGAATCCACGTCCGATACACCTTTTTTATCCTTTTTAATTTTCTATATATATATATATATATACTTGTTGTTGGGTGGGTTTGCCAATGTCACAATACCTTTGTTTTGCCATCTCCATCCTTTTTACTGGGAAGGGATCTGGCCAGCCCTTATGCCAGCAATGCTTGATGTCCTTCACCACTCCACTGTGCCACTCTCTTTGCTTCTCGTTGTCCCAGTGCTGCGCAAATTGCCGCGGCAGGACCGATGAAGGGTGAAGCAACCAGGGTGAAGAAGACATCAAGGCACGAGCAGTTCATGATGAGGTAGAGGATCAAAGCCAAGGCAAGAACTACCGAGTCCTCGATTTTTTTGGGGGTTGGAAGTTGGTTCATGCTGCCATTCCTGGGATCTTTTGGATCTTTTGGGTTCATGCTGCTATTCCTTGGATCTTTTGGATCTTTTGGGTTCATAAACCCAAAAGGGGTAAAGAATATATAGTATTCATTCAAAAGCCTTACTTTCCCTTATCAAATTTAGGAAACCAAGTTACAAGTACCCCCTCTTTCTGGTGAGATTCGCATGATTTGACTTTCTCTGTTCCGATTCTCTCCCCAACACTCTGGCTAAAAGCCACCAACGACTCCTATCAGATTATCAAAGCCTTCACATTTTAACCCATTTTGGGTATCCCGGTATCCGTGTCTCTGGGCTCGTTGGCTTACTTTTGGCCATAGGCCAATAGGAAAATGGAAAGGAAACGGCCATCCGCCACACAATTTTCAGGTTGCCATCAAGATATTTAAAAACATCTTGACCCCCCCCCCCTTTTCAACGCACGCTAACCTTAGTTTTTTGTGGCTTTCCAGTGGGAAACACACCCTTGCAATTATACATACCCCAGGTCCAACTTGATGTAAAACCTGTGGGTTTTTAAACATGGAACAACCTGAGACCTGAAAAATTTCCCCTTGAAAAAGGAACCTCCCTTTTTATAACAGTTTGTAACCAACCCAGTCTTCAGATCATCATTAAACACATTTTCTCCTGAGCGTACGAAAAAAAGGGAAAGGAAATTCAAACACCATACTGGGTAAAACTTGTTATGGATCAATGTACTTGTCAATCAAAAAAACAACACCTTTTGATCAACATAGAACATTTCTGATTTTTTGATTAAAAAAAATCCTGATAATTACCTGATATTTTTTGTTCAAAATCAGGAACATAGAACATCTTACCTGGCAACTCTTTGTGACCTTTTGGGCTGGTGAGTTCACTACGTGACCTTTTGGAAAGGTATCCCGGTATCCCCTCCAACCTTTGGGCATTTTCCAGGTCACGGCTTGAATCACCAAGTAAGGGAATTTTGATCACCAAGTACTATCCAAGTACACTAACCCTATAAGGTACTTATATATGTACTTATATTGATCACCTGAATGATGCGTCACTTTGAAAGACTGATTGATCAATGTACTTATAGGATTTGTTCATGGCCGCCATTGATCACCCCAACAAAAAACCCCACCGATACCAAGAGTCCACCGTCATGAACGCCACTGAGGCATCTGCCTTCGGACCCCACAGAGATTCCTTAATGTCCAAATTATGGAAGCCCAAGATTTTGCGGAAACTTCACCGGGTGTGTTTTTTTGAAAAAGACACCTGGTGGTGTTGGCTGATAACTTAGGATAACTTATGATACTTTAGGATATCTTATGATACCTTATCATATCTCATGATATCTGACAAATTTATACTTTGAAAGAGGGATAGGTTGACCAATCATGGTGGTTGGATGTCCAAAAAGTTTCAATTTGGTTGGGTCTAAAAATTGGAAGGTTCGCCTTTTCACTAGTTGGTGGTTTCAAGTTTCAAGCCACCAACGGAAAAATATGCGCAAGTCAAGATTGGGAATCATTTCTCGAAGGATCGGGGGTAAAACAATTAAACCAACAAAAAACCACCCCTTTAGAGCTTGAAGTTTGAAGCCTTGGTAGATGATGGAGGCCTCACCTTGGAGGTTAGGGGAATTGCAAGCTCCTAGCCGGTGATGGTTCGCATGGGTGTTCCCCCGTAAGATACGTCGTAAGATACGTCGTTTTTGAGTCCGGGATGAGTTCATCAAAATCACCCCCCAAGGTAACGAGGAATTCCTGGTCCTGGTCGACACATCCAAGTAATAGTTCCTTTCATAGGGAGAGGACAAGGGAGATCCATTCAAATTCCGAACAATTGGTTGGTGAGTACCAGGTATAAGTCAGTTTTGCCCTAATTTTTTTTTTGCAGGCGCTCACTCACGCAGTTCAGTCAGGCTTAGCAAAGGGAGGGCGAAAAGAATCTAGCGAAGTGAACTGTCAGCGAAACGTTGTTACTTACAAGGACGGTTCGTTCTCGAAATGTGAAATCATTTCTTGCAGGCGTGCCTCACTCACATCAGGTTTTCCATGAAACAGTGCAAGATTCCCGTGGCTTTCAACAAGTCCCGCAAACTTTTCTATGACATGATAATATCGGTCGTAATCATGAACCAGAATCTCGGTGCGCTTCAAATCGTCTGGGGCCATGGATTTCAACATCTTCAAGAAACATGCAACGCGAAAACGTCCATCCACCAAAACAACACGATGCTGTGCTGTTTGGCCACACCTACTGAAAGTTTGGCTTGAGTATTCCTTCCATTTGTCTTTTGCCGAGTTCCCTGCAGGATAACCATAAATTCCAGTTGGCCCAACATTGACATGAACCAGTTCCAAACGACCTTTTGCCATCGCAGCCGATATTGAAGGGTCTTTCACCACCATCTCGAACCACTCTTTGCTGCTCTCAATGCCCTTCACACAACCAAGGTTCTGATGATCCAAGGCAAACAGGGTGGAGTTACCAATGCCAAATTCTAGATATGCATCTGCCTTGGAAAGTACTTCATCCAGGAAACGAATCTCATCTGGTCTCATCCATGGTTGTAGTGCAACACTCACAAAGTCTGCACCGGCTTTGGTTGCATCCTCCAGGGACAAAAGTGAATTGTGCTGTATTTCCAGTCCTGGTAGCTTCTGGATCAAAGTCTCCTCCTCTGCTGAATCACACGAGAATCCAGCAGTTGGGAAAAAATGGCCAACCAAGGCCACCCACAAGAACATCGAGGTAAATCCGTAACATCGAGGTAAATCCGTTTGGGCTAGCGCTTGAGCCAAAAAAATGTGGTAAAATGCCAAAAGGCAAACCAATTACATCTGTAAAACATCGTTATATGTTGATACAAAAAATATCTTTCTATGAATCCAAAAAATGAATTACAAACTCATAAATTCTTATAGTTACTACTTACAATGAGCCAACCAATTGAATCACGCCAAGATTCCAGAAGTTCTTTAGGAGTGTCAAAGATCATATATGCACGATACACCAAGAAATAGTAGCCCGCGGCCGATGGGAGCATAAAGAAACGATAGGCACCCTTTAGCAGCTTGATTGCTTGAACCGCAGCCTCTGACTTTTCCGAGCCTGGTGCAAAAGTGATACTGTTGATGGAAGAAATCCAGCGTTCACCAGTTGAGGTTGGTAGTTCAGACCATGATTTCCAGGGTTTTATACATCCCAGGTGGTTAGCCGGACTTCTTCCATCAACAGTACAACATTAGCTATATGATTGGTAAAAATGATGTAAAATGTAAACAGAAATTGATGCAAAAGAGTTTGTTAAAGTGATAATTTTGCCCCTAGTCTAGGGCAAAGGAATCGAAAACTCAAATCACTATGATTGGGCTGCGTTGAGAGGCTTAACACTGCTGTTGAACACCAATGTTGCCTGACAGCTTACTATCATCCTTTTAATTCCAACACCCTGGGCATCATTGGGTCGTTTTGGTGTAGCTCCAACAATCCCCCTAAAAATTAGGCCCGTTTGAGCAGCACGGGCAAAGTTATTTGGATGCTGAGAGCTGGATTTTTCACCACACGAAATCCCATTCTCACCCCGAGGCCCAAGCAGCCATCTTAGACTACCCGGAGGCGGTATTTCCCCAACGAGCGGTTCATGGGCCATAAGTCCTTTGACTAGTTGGTGGTTTCAACCCATTTGAAAAATATTAGTCAAATTGGAAATCTTCCCCAAATGGGGGTGAAAATAAAAAATCATTTGAAATCACCAACCAGTTTTGATTTCAGGCACCACCAAAACATATAAATCTCACCCATTTTTATCCCAACGATAACCAGTTTTGCAGCACCTGGTGCGGGGAAAGGCCATAGCAAGATTCCCAGGAAAGGTATGCCAGGTCCAGTAAGCAAACCTGCACAAAGAGTCCAGCTTCTGGTTGCAGGATTCCCAAAGAAAATGTAGATCCTGAACGGCATGTTTGCTGGAAGGAACGACAAGTAAGAACAAGGAAGACCCCGGAAAATATGAAGAACCATATGGGGGATGCATTTTTCCAACTTTGGTTCCCTTTCGGGCTGAAACAGCCCTGAAAGCCCAACATGATCAATCAGCAGTGTGAGATTAGATACCTGGCCCCCCGACATCTTCGAAAGGTTGCCCGGTTGCCCTTCAACAAAACTTCTCAGTGACAAGGGGGAAGTCCAAAGGGCGAACAAAAAACATATCAAGTGAACCTATTGTTTCGCCCAATTGCTGCAAGGTGCAATCTTTAAATCAAAGCGAAAATAAATCAGATCATCATATAACTTAATGAAGCTATAGGATTGAAACAAGCAGAGTCAAAATCAAAATCGCTTCTTTTCGGCCCAGCAGGTACAAAAAATCAAGCGCAAAACAAACAAAAACTTCCCGCAACTTGTTGAAATCATCCAATGCACTCCACCAGTGTAATGGGCACGACTAAAAACATGGCCATCCAAACGCGACCTTTCGACGTAGCGCCAGTGCCCTGACCACGAAATGCTGCAGGTAGCCACATGGCGGGGAAAGTTGTGCTGATGCCTAGCAATTGACCCAAGAAAAAGACCTTAGTCGAATGATGTGTTGAGATGAGACAGGTACCATGAGGAGAAATGAAGGGTAATGAAGGGTACATTCGTTGAGATGTCGTCGTTCCTTTCCAGAATTTCTAGAATCTAGGATGGCCACTCACCAAGAAATTCAATCTCAAACTGGCAGAGGGTGTACAAGTGAGGATAGGACTTGCCTGCAGACCTTTTGCCTTTCTTTTGCGGCCAAACCCCATTTCCTGAAATGAGGAATGTATACATTGGAGTTATTCCCTTACTACCTTTCATCACATTGACACCAAGTACGTTTCGCCCAGAGATGCTTCATGTCTGTTTCAAGACTCAACTTCTTCTATTTGGTTGCTTCTCCAAGTTGCTAAGATAGGCCACCGCACCAATCCTTTAGCACCATAACGTCCAGCTTCTCCATACATCAACAATGTGACTGGAAAAAGAAGGGTAGCAATGAAACCCCACACCAAAATACCTGCAGGTTTTGTGGCCAGTGCATACATAAACCTTGGATTGTTGCCGCAAGCAGGATGGCTCTGAATGTTCTATTTCTGCCAGCTTTTTGGTTCGTAGGTACCAGGGGCAAGAGCTGTTTTCTGTGACCTCACACCTTTGTTATAAACCATGTTGATTCGAGGTCTTGTAGTAAGTCAGGGAAAGGAGTGGGGAATCATTCGAAAGGAGCATTGAATTTCAACAGGCCGTTTGTTCTTGGAGTGCTGGAGGCTTCCTCCAAAAAAATGCCACACATCAAACCTCAACCTCGCGGCTTTTGGGGGTCATTCTCTGAGGCTTCCCTGAGAAGATGAAAACCACCATCACTACCACCATCACTACCGGGTTTTCATGGATGTTTTGCTCATGAAAAATTGTTGATTAAGATGACTCAGGTCTTCTGTTTGTACTAGTGGTTCCTGCATACTATTACTATATATATATATATACATAATATTAGAACTCTGAAGTCTTTTTCATCCGCATCCACTTGATGGATTCAGCATCCCCAACCACTTGATGGTTTCACCATCAGCCCACGTCATTGTTGCTAAGGAGCTGTGTGAGAAGGCATGTGAAGGGTCCGCCAAGCATCGGCTCATAGGCGTGAAGACCCACTTCTTCCACTGTTGTCATATTGGTTTTGAAACAATAGAACCTGGCATTCAAAAATACTTGGCAGTTGACAATCAACAGCAGCTTTTAGAAAAAGAAAAGCAAGACTGGAAATGGTGAAACAAGCTGCATCACACAAGAAATCCATCCAAGATCATCTAGTGTACTATACCGCATATCCATTTAAAAAAAATCCATCACAGGGATACATTACAAGGTGGTGAGAGCTTGCAAAGAGCTATGGAGATAGAGTACCAAAACCGAACACATCCCGCCAACCTCGCAACAATTTAGAAACTGCATCCCTACTTTTTTGGTCTTGAACAACCTCTCTTGCAACACCCCCCTTACTGTTCGAAGAAACAACATCAAGAAATTTCTGCTTATAGAGGGGAAGCTTCTAACATCTGATATTCAACCTGATTCCAAGGAACTGGTACTTCTTCATGGTGCTATCATTCCCAGTTAACATCTGTGTAGCCACAAAGGCCGAAACTCCTAACGCCACTGCGCACATGATGCCCAAACATCGTGCGACTCCCATGGCGTTTGTCCAACCGCCAGCGGCGATAATAGGAGCAAGAGTTCTGTTTGCCGGAGCCCTAAAAAAACGGTTAAATCCACGCCAAGATTGTGCAAATTGCATCCAACTTCCAAGCAAAAAAACAATCAATTCAATACTTGGTGATGAGGAGAGTGGGTGAAATTTTGAACATTTAGGCCTCCGAAAGAAAAAACCTTTTTGGTTAGGAGGGTTGGGTACTTCAAGCCACTTTGGTGGTTTTTGCAGTTTCCAACCATCCCTAACCAAGCAGTCCATCCAAACCAATCCGAGATGTCACCGTCAAAACTTGAGGTTCCCAAACGGCACTTCCATCCCACCAATCTTGATATGTCGACCTGGGACTTTGGTGGGTTCCAGTTTCGAGATTCGGAGATGGAGTTTTCTCAACATATTTTTGGTTTAACTTAAATTTGCAGATACTGAAAAATGATCCTTTCACCCTTAAATGCTTTTTTTAAAAAATGGAAAATAATCGAAGTACATCCAAGTTGATTCTACTCAATTCATGTTTCACCTCCGTAAAAATTGAAACTTGTTCAGTCGAGACGGTCAATTTTTGCCACTGGAAACCATCTTGCAACTGGCGATGCGACCGCCGCCGGACAGCTAAGGTTGGTACGGCCTCGGCAAGCGAGGCCGAAAATTACAACCAAGGTCCAAGGTAAGGGGGAAGTACTGTAATCCTGGAGTCCTTGTACAGGTATCATGTACCTGGTGTGTCTATATTAATTATGTCCCTAAGGATCCAAAGGACCCTCCAATGGAAGGGTTTGAACCTGTTTTTAGCAGGGGTCGGTAGGGTCCTCAAAATCCAATGATCCTTAGGGATATCTATAGGTAATCGTCTGAAGATTTTTCTTGTAAAAAAAGGCACTTGACAATATTGAAAGACAAATGCATTGCAAGTATATGGATTGAACTTCGAGAGATTCCCAAGACTTAAATGAAGAGTCATTTTTTGTTATATAGATGTCTCTCACTCAAGTACCCCCTAACAAATAGTTGCAGATTGGGATGTTTGTGCCACAATGTCCTTTGTTGGAATGCTTTGTGGAACTGCATCTAAAAAAGCTTAGCAAAAAGAAATTAACACAGTTTCCTCATGACTATTCATATAGGGGGATACCATAGGTTGGGGGGGGTGCCACCCAACGCTGTATCACATATACATCTTTCCCAAACATTTTCCAAGAATCAATTCGATAGATCACTTCATCCATCACCAATATCAACAATATCTCCTCCATCAGCTTCCATTTATATAACCAGCATCCAAGGTAACATATACCATATACATATACAAGCACATATACAGTGAATGGAAAATACAGCATGTATATTTACATATATCCTCAATCCCAGAAAAACTCAACCACCCATGTTTTTTCCACCACCCCCAGGACATGATTTGAGGTTCCTAACAAACCTTGACCTGTCTTGGTACACTGCGTGACATTCTCTGGTTCAAGCATGCAACCGAAGGAAGCTTCAAACCTCAAACAAAAGTGCCATCAGAAGTGACTTGGGGAAATTCCTCGAAACCCAACCTGCTTTCCCCTCTCCCCCCCCCTGCCAAAACCAAAAAAAGTGTGTTTTTTGGGGGCAAGCAGTGCTTGAAAGAGCCATCCTTACGCGTCAAATGTTTTCTTCGATGCGTCTGCTTCACAATGGAGGCCGACTCACCTCTTTGGGCGGCAGTTTTCTCCATTCAGACACCGTCATCACTGCTGGCCCCTTGAGGTCTTCAACAAACGAATTGGAACTATTCCGGACACACCGTCAGCACCGCAGAGGGCACGAGTTTCAACTGTCGCAACGTCTTCTTCTGATCCTTCAACACAGACTTCGGGTAGGTAGTTGCAAGCACGAATTTCCTTGGAGGCATCAATCTGCACATCAAGGAACAACGACAAACCCCTGTGCTCGATTGGTATCTGACGATAAGTTATGATGGCTATTCATGACTTGATATCACCAGAAGTGAATTGTTTTGTTGGTCCATGTGGTCCTTGCGAATCATAACACATAGCATGATATCGTATAAGGTTTCCTGGTTTTTCATGGTATATCATTCATATCCTCCAATATCTCTTTATCTAAAAAAAAAACGTTCGAACACATATACCTCTTCAAACAAAGCCGTCCAGAATCTTTAGAATGATCATCTTTAACTACCCCCGGTGATTTTAGAGGATTCTGTTTTTTTTTAGCTCTTTTGTCGCAGGTTCAAATACATCATCTGGCCAAATTATAATATTTCACCAAACTAGGTTTCCCTGAAATAAGGGGATTTCCCGTACTAAACCACCATTTGGGGTGAGGTCGTGTGAGGTCGCTATAATTTGACCAGCATCATCCCTGGAAAACCCCCAAAAAAGCCAAGCTGCTCAGGTACATCAAAGCCGCTCCCGGCAGCTTGTGACGCCAACTCCCCCGCGCAGTCGGCCCAGCGGTACACCTGAGACCAGCCCAGCCCCGCCGGCCACTGGCAGGCACACCGAGGAGGAAAATTTTTACTCCCGAAAAAACGAACATGACAAGACGTAAAATCACCATTTTTTGATAGGAGATTGGCAGACCATGACTCATGACATTGGAAAATACCCATGTTCAATGGATTTGAATGGGAAATACATCTTCTAATGGTTGTTTTTGTCATTGTCATGTTAGCTTTCGGGGGTGCAAGGCCTTCTCAAGGGTTAATATCACTTTGATAATAAGGCTGGCTATTTCTTCGGGAGGGTGGCATTGGGGGCTATGCTTACATAGATTCCCATGGCCCCTGCCATCTGACAAAAAATGTTCAAAGTTGCTCCCCCAGAATGATAGTTCATGATATTTTGTCCAAGGTGAAATCTGGGTGAGATTTCGTGTCTTTTTGTGTTTTTTGTTCAATTGTTTTGCACCAAGCAATTGTCTTGGATGAACCTATGTACCACTAAACTACAATAGGTTCCAAAAAACAGTGGCTCAAAGTGAATGCAAATGGTGCTCAAACAAGAACTATTGACTGGAAGGATCCTTTGATCTGCTTGATGTTTCTTGAGATTAGCTTGGAGATTTGATACCCCCCCCAAGAAACTAACATGGCAAGCTGTAAAATCACCATTAATTTTTTTGATTAGAAGATACATTGACAGGTACATCTTCGACTGGCTGTTATTGTTATTGTCATGCTAGTTTTCCGGGGTGTATTGCTTCAAATGCTGGCACTCCTTGAAAATCAAGAAAACTTAAAAGTGCTATCATGCCAAACCAAACAAGGCTTCCGCCAAATCTGCCCTGAACATTCCCAGTGAACATCTATATATTTCGGATCCACCCACCACCCAGGATGCCAGTCACCACCAGGATTGTTACAATTTTTAGTAGGAGATTCCTATAAACCTTCATTCTGGGTGGGGTGGTAGGTCTAAAAATATCTTAACGAAGTGCCAATACCGCAATACCGACATATGAAGCCACCATTCTTGGAAGCTATAACCCCTACTTGTGATTCAGCTCAGCACCCAGAACTATGGAAGAAAATTGAAATTCATTGAACATAAAAAACATGTCGTATTTTTGTCAGGACTGCTATTCACCCCGTAACTGGTGTTGTGCCATACATTGCCATACATACCTATGGATTCTCCCCACGATTTTATCTGATGCCAAATCTCTCACCTCTGAAAGCATCTCCTCAGCAGCAAATCTCCTCTCCTTGGAGCACTTGGCCGAGATTTCAATGAGGATTTCCCTGCAGGTTTTTCCCCCATGTTAACGTCACTTTTCAAAAACACCCGGATTCACCTTTTTTTTTAGGGGGGAACGGATTTATTATTTATTGATTCATTTAGATAATTCATGGTTAGCTATAGTGGCTACTGCTGCTGGTTTCCTAATTATCTTCGAATCACTAGGCCATTTTCCCTTCCTGCTGGAGGTTTTTCGTAGGACGGTAAACCACCAGCTACCCATCACATGACAAATTGCATACACAACTTCACCAAAAACTGGGGATACAACCCTTGCAGCAGGCATTTCTCACCAAAGTCAAATTACCATAAGGGGAACTAGTTCACAACCCATTGATTTGGTGTACAATGGTGTATTGAAATCATACTGTTGATGGTTCAGAAATCCCATTCCCAACCACCGTTTGGATGTATAAAACACTGCAAATAATGGGGATATTTACCATATCAACTGGTGTTCTCGCCAGATTTCTGCCATCAACAGTAACCCCAACTGACCATTCGAGATCGTGAAACAACCGTTCCTCCGAGTTGCAGCACGACGTCCACAAGGAAAACGCAGCACCAACTGACAGGTGTCGCCCTGAAAATCGTGGCTGAAGGTTTAATTCGAAAATCCAGGCTGCCATGAAAATTATTTCAATAGCTGTTTCTGGTTCCCCTAATAGGTGGTAGGTACCATATAATCCCCCCAACTGGCAGTATATACCACCTATATACCACTTATATACTGTTGATGGAAGAAATCGGGTAAACTCACCAGTTGAGGTTGGTGAGTTAAATCCCAATTTTTGATAGGTTTTTTTTTACATCCCAGGTGGTTAGCCAGATTTCTTCCATCAAGAGTAGAATTTCAAGGTACAAGAAGCCATTATATACAATAAGATTATGAAACCAGAAACTGACATGGGGCCCTGGCCACTAATTCAAAAAGCTGCGTGGGACCCTAAGTGAAGGACACCCTCAAATCCAACGGAAACATCATATAGAAATGCTTCCATTTTGTGACAAAGCAGCAAAGGTTCAGTGTCTCCGGAGTCTTGGACATACCTGGGATTGCTTCAGGGAATGTCCGATACTATTCAAGACACCCAATGTTCCATTTCAACTGTTGGGAGATTCGGTTTTCGATGTTGCAAGTAGAGCTTGAGCCAAACCATGTGAACATATTTTCCAGTAAGCACATTTGAATGTAGGAACATGGTGCAGCATGTATATATATATGTATATATATCTAGATGAATTGCTTCCCAAAGCTGCAAGATCAAAGCAAAAAGCTCTGTGTATATCAAGGAGGCAGGACCAGGGATGACCAGGAGGCCCGTAGGCAATAATCCCTTACCATCCATGTATGACATATCTGCGTACCTTGGGCTGATTTTTTATTTGTAAATGTAGGTAAATAGATACCATTCACGGATGCTGCAGGAATATCGTTTTGATCCTTGCCACTTCCCAGTCTCCCGGCCTTCCTTCCTGGCTTGGCCTCTTCCGGCAGCTCCCGGGCGGCGTTTCTGCGGGCCCTGCAAAGGGCAGTCTCCTGGTTGTTTCAGGTGGCATTTTCCTTTCAAACTGTGTGATCTGTGTGATTTTTGATGACGCTCACATATTTTCACATGGATTTCTTTCAAAAAAACTGAGCAAAATCAATGGCCAACCTACTCACTATTTTTAGGACCGCCAAGCATTTGAGGGACTATGTAGGTATGTAGATCCGGCTATTTAGAGGCCCAATCGTTTCGAACCAATGGGCAGTTGTAACACCGTGATTTCAACTACGGGTGCCTTTTTAACATGCCAACAGGAGAAAGAAAACTTACAGCCCCTTCGTAGTCCGTAGAGAATTTCCAGCCATTCCATTGACTACAGTAAATAAAGTTTATAGCTCAACCATTCAGCCGTTCACGGGATGGTGAGGAAAAGCATCACCTGGACCCATGCAATTCCTGAGTGGTAGGCATACCCAAGCGCTGCTGATCCCTCTTCAAAGACTCTTGGTATTCTTTGTCCTGCGCACGAAGCAAAGATGATAAAAAGGGTGGGAACTGACTTAAGTTGCTCATGGAAGGAAATGATGAAGAAAACAGCTAGTATGATATTTGTGTAGTTTTTGTGATGGGTTTCAAGAACTCATTGGGAGCTTTGTGCGCAAATAATCCCATTCTGCTCTTGAGATGCCGACAGCAGAGTCAGAAGTCTATGTACGCCAGTAGCCGTTTATTCAGCTTCCTATGGGAACTGGCCATGTCATAATGGCTTGGTGGCCAATGTTTCTCGGTGATTTTGATGCTGATGGCTCTTCATCAGTAAACTAGGGAAGTTTTCCGAAAGGGAGTTGCATCACTGTTTTTTTGTTGGGAGAGCTGTGCATGGATGTACTTGGGGTGGCCAACCAGTGAGCCAACCACCAAGTTCCAAAAATAAGATGAACTAAGATTCATCTTTAAAAGGTCATTCCATAACAGTGGTCATTATATTACCAACCCAAACCATGCATTATAATAAGGGAAATCCCTGAAATTTTGAAGTAGATTTGTAAAATTTGATTCCCCAAATGGGCAATATAATGACTCCCGCCAAGAGACAAAAAAAGATTCTCTTCCTTCAGAAACCAACTCCAAGTTCTTCCGGCTTTCAGCCAGCCGTTGAGGTCAGATATCTCTATTTTTTCGGAGCTCATGGAAGGACACCGAATCCCCGGGCCCCCACAAGTCCTTTCCAAGACTTCCGAATCCCCATGAGTCGTCATGATGGATTGAGTTTTTTTTTCAGGTAAATCATGTTGATTTTTTGGGGGCCAACAAAAATGCCCCAAATGACTTGGGTTCCTTTGATTTCAGGAGTATTTCAGCATGTAGCAACTTCACCTTGGCCTTGGCTAGAATGGAGAAGTGCCTTATGATTTGATACCGGAGAGGCTCCATTTTTTTGGGAGGTTTAATGGTTTGTATATGGGACTTGGCAAGCACGGCTCCCGCCGATCCAAGTTGAATCGGAAGCACCCAAGATGGGCAAAAAAACAAAGGATGTCAAACCGTTCCAATGCACTGGTCCCTAGTAACCTTGTTATAAGGGTATTCAAGGAAGCCTTCCTTATCTCAACAAACTCTCTAGGGCAACCTGCTAGGAATTGAGATCATTCTTGTGGGATTTGGGTGGGATTCAGCATTCTCCGCTGCCATTTCGCCCGTCCTGCTCCTCTCGCAATCGCCGAGCTTCATCCGCCCGAAGTTGCTGTTCCTGACGTCGGACCTCTGCCTGCTGCTGCCGCTCCTTTGCAGCATCACCATGTTGAGACAGGAAGGTCATCAAGGTGTCCTGTCCAACCGAGTCAACAGGGGAAGTTTCTTTTGGGTGACATGAAAAGGTATGACTTGATGGTGTAGCATGTTATGTTTAAGGGTTGGCCATGGAGGGATTATCTCCAAACGGGTTTCTTGGGTCGCAGTTTTGGATGAACATTCCCAAATATTATCTTCTGTGCGTGTCTCGCTGAACCGAGGCAAAGAGCTCGCTGTTTCCTTGTCTTTTCGGAATGGCATGAATTTCGGGTGTTTTTTTTTTTCCGGATCACCTCTCTTTTCTCCGAAGTTTGCGTGCGACAAAATTTTGGCAACTTTCAATTTTGGTCACATTTTCCTACCACCAGTTTCTGGTCACCTTTTCACATAGGTTCACCGTTTTTTCACCCCACCTCCGTTAAGTCAGGAGGATGTAGCACCCCACGGCAATTCCAGGCACAGTCGATTGGAAATTCCACTGTTCCACTACGTGGATCGGACCAAGGAAAAACCTGCAAGATGGTGATCGAGATGAGCTGAAAAAGTGCTGGTTCTAGCGTGGATTTCTTTTAGAGATTGAAATATCAGACTGATACTACTATTTGTATTATATTAAGCTTACTAATTATACAAGAATATCCTTCCAGTTGCTGATCAATAAAGTTTATAGTTTTCAAGTCACCTTATCGGTTTGCAAGTCAATACTTGGGGATCCCCCCGGTTGCCCTAAACGTCATCCATATGTGGTCACTGGAAACCTCCCGGGAAGGTCGTCATCTGGTTCTACAGGCCTCAACTTCGAAAACACTCAGCGGCTCCAGGATCACAAAGCATGGCAAATGTTCAAGGCGCAACATCTCCTGCCAGTACACACCATGGGAACCCACAACCTTCATTTTTTAGTGGTTATAACCCATTATAGGTCTTAAAGCCTTCATGTTCATGGTGTTTTCCAATACTGTTGATGCAAGAAATCCAGCGATCATTAGTTGAGGTTGGTAGCTTAGTCCCATGTTTTGTAGGTTTTGTTTAAATCCCAGGTCATGCAGGATTTCTTCCATCAACAGTAGTACACAGGAAATACCGTCATTGTTGGGAGGGGGGGGGGGAGTTTCGTCTTTGGGTTAGAGGAATTCAAGACAATCAGATTTACAAATTGGATCAAATTGGCAAAAACCCACCTTTCCATGCGGTACAACTTGGGAGCCCATCCTCTTTGGATCCATTTGGGGGTTTAAGATGTTCAAGCATTGAAAAACGCCAAACTCCCATGTGAATCATCCAGAGTAATCCTAGCTTACCAATTTCCCGAAAAAAACAAGCACTGTGGAAGTAGACAATATGTCATATTGAAACGCTGGAAACATCGTTTAACTCAAAAAGCTGGTCACGTTCCACTTTCCATGACTGCTGAGATGTATGGTCATGCAAAAGGAGGTCAAACTTCAATAACAAATCAGGCTTTCCAAACATGGCGGGCAAAACCAGAGAGACACCACCCATCAATTTGGACAAGTTCATTACCTTTCATCACATTCTTTCCGGAAAACAAAACGAAAATAGCCAGGGGAAGTCCAAATGAATTCCAGATTCAAGACATAATCTCACGACGCCAATAGCACCACACCATAAATTCATCTATAGTTCAAGCTTACTTTCCACCTAAACAAAGTTTTAAGTTTTAAGTTTAGTCATTGGCTCAGTGAGATCCATATCCTTTAAGTGAAACATGGTTTTCAACGCAAAATCAAGCAAAATTGCTCCTTCAACTGCACTGGAACCAACCACTTTTCTGCATTACCTGGCCACAGCACAAAGTATTCCTGGCCAAAGGGGAGTCATTTTTGGGGTGCGCGGACACAGCGTGTGGCTGGACAACAAGGATTTCTCGATGGAATGCAGGCAGTTTGCGTGTCACAACTCAAAAATTGCACTTGGACAAAACATTCCAACTAAGCAGGGGAGAAAAGAAAAAAACTTTGCTCAAGATCCTGGGATTTTTGTTTTCATCTCATTTCCGCTCTGCCATCAAAAGGCTGAGTAAAACGTGTTTTTTTTGTGACATCAGTGTCAACTCAGGTCCTGGACAAAAGCTTCGAAGACCTGCATGGTCACACGCAGGTTTCTGTGACGGTGCTCACACACAAAAATACAATACTGCTGCATGAAATATCCTGAAATGTATTGCTTTAATGCTTGCATATTGGTTGTGTTAAAAAGCCTCCGCAAAACGGTTCCGAATGTCCCCCGAAAAAAAGGGACCGACATTTCAATAGGAAATACTTCTGAAGTAACCAACCATTGGAACTTTCATGGTTTTTTGTCGTTAATTTTCCAGGGGTGTGAAACTCAGATCCTGGTCAGATTTGAAGAATTCATCACCAACCTTCACTGGTTGGTGGTTTCAACCCATCTGAAAAATATTAGTCAAATTGGATCATGTCCCCAGGTAGGGGTGAAAATAAAAAATGTTTGAAACCATCATCTAGTTCACCATATTCCCGAAAAATGAAACCTTCGCCGAATCTTTGGTAAATATTTTTACTACCCAGGTGCCTGGTCAAACCTCCCGCCGCTAGCGTTGATGATTTCACTCTTCCATCGTTCAAAATCCCATGAGGAAACCCCCCCAACCTCGCCCGCCATGAGACGTGCATCAAAAGTGGAAGGCTCTGAAGATTCTAACCTCAAGTCGTGGTTAGTTACCATTCAATGCCATTTGAAATGACAGGCAAACCATACACTAAGAATCCATGTATATATGTATATATATATATATATGTGTGTGTGTATGGTATGTTTACCCTGCATTTGGTTGATTTTTAGGGTTTTCTGGAGGTAAATATATACCATACATGGATGCTATGGGATATGGAAGTCATGAGAGTTAACTGGAATTGCATCATTGCAGATACAAAATATGTATAAAACTTAAAAAATTTCTCGTCAAAACATAAGATTTCACCCACCTGGTGTGAATGATTGAAAGGAGATTTTGTTTAAAAACTACCTGGGAAGAAAATCCCTCACAAACGACCGTCGCTATAAATTGACAAGTATAAAATATATATATATATATATAATAATTAATATGATATATATAATAAAAAAATATATGTAGCAATAGCAATATAAAGAGAAATATCAACCAGAATCTTCCAAAGGGTGCTTGCTGTCTGAACCCTAAGTGCGGGCACACCTAATCATCCATTTCGCATCCATGAGAGGATCCACTGTAATCCACGGTGTAAAGAGTATCATATTTCAGTTCGTTCAAACTGGAAATACTGTCACCAAACATTTCAAGTACCTAAATTGGAGGTACTCACCTATATAAGCTGTATGTATATAGCTTAGTAGAGAAAACCCACCCCAAAAATAGCCCTATAAGTTCTAAGGCATCAAAACCGTTCAGACTAACAGTCACAGAGCCTCGACCGTTCCATTCACGCTGAGATATTAACGTATGTATATATGGCTCCATTTCAGAAGGACACAAGAATAAAGAATTAACCTCATCTGAAGCATTGGACCATTGGAGGGTCCAATGCTATGTGACCTATGGCCAAACATGATGTTTGGAAAATTTGCCAAGTTGCCATATCAACAACAGCTTTTTCCTGGCGCGTGCTGCTGCATGTGCATCTGCAAAGCTGCCCTGGTGGAAATTTTTCGGTGGAGGGACCTCATAACCTCAGCCAAGCCAACTGCCAGCTGAAGGGAACTCATCATAGGCACATCCATGGGTTAAAACCTGCGATGCTATGACTTACTCCCTGGAAAAATTTGGGCTGGAACCCAAAAATGGAGGTGGATGGTTCAGATGATGTTCCTTTACAATTCGGTGATTTTTAGGTTGCATGTTAATGTATAAAAAGCCTGCAAGTGTTTGACTAACTACCCAATCACAACTGCTGGTTGGAACGCCCAAATTTCTGAAGCATCAACGGTATGTTATCACCAGAATTACCCACTAACTAGCAACTCAGGGTACATTTTCAAGGTGTATGTTGGTGATAAAAAACAACATGGTTGCAGGATACATTCGGCCACTTACAGAGTCGACTTGGTGGTTTCAGATGAAGTTGGAAGTTCCACAGATTGTTGGGCGGGAAAATCCCCCAATTGATGGCATTTCAGGTCGAAAAACATTGAATGAGGGGAATGCCTCGCATGGATTATGAACTATGTATAGACTGATTAGTGACCTTACATATAAAGATGTATGAACATTAGACGCTTCAGATTGAACACACCTCTTCTTGGTTCTTGACTATACCATATAATTATAATAATATAATGAGTTTATAATGAGTTTATCATAAACCGACAAACATGCATTAGACGGACTCCAACACACACAGCGGCTAGGAGATGTGCTTAGAAAGGAATCTAGGAACAGCTTCAAAAGGGTCCCTATTATGGTTAGGTATTGCTGCTACCCCTTGCCAGCCCCTTGCAAGCACCACGTCACGTGATTCGAAGAGTGCACCCCAACAGGGTCCTTCCTCCTCCTCGCAGGCACGCAGTGCCTCAGATACCGAGCGCTGTTTTAGCAAAATAGTCTCAGGGAATCTAGGCGAATCATGCTGTCCATGATGTCTCTCGGATTTCCAAACTACAAGAAATGATGCCAATGATGATTCACGCCGAAAATTCAAAAAAATCAAGTCCTCCTTTTGAATGCCGGCACCAACAAACCATAGAAACATTTTCTACAATAAGAAGTACCAAAGAGTAGTGCTCCTAAAGCTTTTTTTTTGGGAGATACTTCCCAATTCAAGGGACGGTAAAAATTTAGGTCAAGAGGTTGGAAAGCTTGGGAAAGTCGATTCATTGTTCAAAAAGTGGATGATTTTTGTGCAGCTAAGGTGGTTTTTCAGTTGTACTGATTAGATTTCCCAACCCTTTAGGCCCCCAATCTTCAATGAAACTTCTAGATTTTGGTAACATAGAGGAGCAATTGCATCCCTTCCATCCATCCAATGACAACAACTGGGTCCCCACTTACTTTTGCTGGACTTGCTTGGAATTAAGGCACACCAAGATATGAAACTTGGGAGTGGCCATAAAGCCGTCCATAATTCAGCAACACGCGCGGGCCAAAAAACGGCAAGAGCCAATAGTATGGCTGGAAATTTCAACCCAATATCGCCGATATCCACAAGACTATTTTCATCGACTCTTACTCTTCGATCATCTACCCCCCATTGTAGATCTATCAGATTCAGGTATTTGTTCAAAAACTCCGAACAAAAAAATCCGCAATAATTAAAAGAAAAGCCCTTCCATCCAACAAAAAAATCCACCAAACCCATTGGTGTTTGGTGACCTCTCGGGATTTTGCCGCTTCAAAACTCGCCCAAAACCGCGTTGAAAAAACGGGCAACCTCTAGGCGTTGTTGCGTGTGTTGCGCTTCATCCATGGCACGGGCCTCGGGGTCGAGAATCGCGGGCAATCGACTCAGGCACAAACCATATAACAACTCGAATACAACCCCAAAATAATTGTATACTAGTTGGTGGTTTCAACCCATTTGAAATATATTAGTCAAAATGGATTATCTCCCCAGGTAGGGATGAACATAAAAAATATTTGAAACCACCACCCAGATATAATATAGTTGCCTTTTTTAATGTCCTATATAGGTTAAATGGCATTTACTGTAACATTGTACTTCTGAAAGTACACTTCTCAATGTCAATGTTTCAAAATGTTCAATATGTTTCAATCATAATGTCCTTATGAAGACTTCATAAGGACACTATTATTGAAAAATATTGAACATTTTAGGATCATCTCTGATGATTCAAGTAAAAAATTGAAGTGTGTAAAATGAAAGCTCATTATTATTTGCATAAACTGATTTGGGGTCACATCATCCCCTTTATACACCAATCAACGAAGACTTCTGATCATTGGCATCTTAAAGTTCCAAAGCCATCCAGGAGTGTGAAATGCGGGGCTTGGAGTTATGCCATGCCTTTCGGAGAGTGCAGCTCTTCAGTACAACCAATCCCAACAAAATATCCAAAGAGCATACTCCCTGAAACTAACATGCCACCTACCAAGGAAACCATCCCAAAAGCAAACTCATCTTCCGACACCTTTAGACATGGCAATGGAAGAATGTATCCCCTTTTGTAGGTGAAGGCTCGAAGGCAAGTTAGATACTATTCGATACTGATACATGCTGGGATCCCACCCCTGACACTTGCCATCAAGGAGCCATATTTTCACCCAGCTGTTGTAAGTGAAGAACAGACTCATGCCACTGCCTGACGGGTAGCCGTGGGCATGTTGATCAACATGATACTGGTGGAAAGATATGGCGGAGTGCACCAAACACTCTTGAAACTTGTCCGAAGGAAATCGAAAAATGTGATGAGCGTTTGAGAAATTCGCTGGACCGGTCACTGAACGGCCTCTGCAATTGTTGCTCAAAGTCTTGCTGATCCGCAACGGATTTCAACAGATTCAGCAGTTCCATGGCTGATACACGCCCAGACCTCGTTGTGAGGGGAGTTTGTTGTAAAAACAACCTAGCCACTGGCCACACACGAAAAAAAAATATACTGTATATTCTACAACCCCTACCATTTCCTTCTATCAGCGGCTAACCCAGATATATATGCGAAACACGTAACGACCGTACCGTAACCAAGGTCCACGTAACGTCCGTGCCGTGCAATCTTCGCTGAGTTGCTTAAGATGAAGTATTTGAAAATAGGATCCACGAGGCCACTCGATAGCACCTGACACCATCGACGATCCGACAAGGATCCTACAAGATCCACGCTTCCCAAAAGGATCCATGGGACGATCTTGGTATATTTACCGATCCATGAATTTTCAAGGTATGATGTAGGTAAATCTACAAGTCACATGGATCCCTATGAGATCAGACTTTCGAGCATCTTTGGCAAAAGTTCGGTTGAGCCACCTGCTTTTTATAAAAACAAAGATGTTTGAAACCACCACCTGGATGGAATTCTTGTTGGGTGGGTTGGTGGTGAATTTTCTTGGATGGATTTTTGTTGTTGTTGTTGTTGTTGTTGTTGTTGTTGTTGTTGGTGGTGGTGGTGGTGGTGGTGGTGGTGGTGAATTTTTATTTCTTGGAGCCGCTGTTTTTTTTGGAGTCACTTTATGAACAGAATCATGCGATTCGCGGATGTTTTTTGGATGGCTACCTTTGCCACCTTTGGAATGGAGAAATTTTGCGGCGGATGCTTTGTGGATGGCTGACTATGGTGATCAGAAATATAGTATCAAAAGTTCAAGGTGGAGTAGTTCTTTGTGTCGGCGTGTTTGTGGCTGAAGCGGTTTGGGTTTACTTTTCCCTGATTCTTCAAAATGTCATTCCCACGTCCACCAGGTTCGTGTCAGTTGACATGGCGCATCAAGAGAGGAACAACTGTATGGGCATGAAGGAATACACACATATCATATATATCATGATTGATTATTAATTTTTGATATTACCTTACATGGCCTCCTATTCCTCATTGTCCCGTATCATCTCAAATTAATTCTTGGCTAATCTTACATAATTTACCCATCCTTACTAACGTACAAATCCTACAAATTGCATGAAACACATAGTAGGTCCAAAGCTCAAATACATGGGTCATTAAACATGTATTCCAGAACACCATGGAACGCCGACAAGGCATACAAAAAACAAAAAACATTCCTGCACCTCATTCTGATGATGTCATGCACTGCCAGCACACCTTTTCCATATGGGTGTTTCCTTAAATGGCGGTACCCCCAAAACACCGCAAAATGATCATTTTTAGTAGGAAAGCCCATGGTTGTTGGGTACCATCATTTTAGGAAACCCCCCTATAAGTACCCCTCAGATCTTGGTTTCTTACGAGAAACCTGAAGGGTATCTCCTTTCCACTCTAACCCCAACGTTGTTCCACAAAACTCGCGTGCCAGCCTGGTGTTCCTGCGCTGCAGACTTTTATGAGAACCAGTGCTGGACATGTCGCTCTCCTGCCGGGGCCCAACCGGCGAGAAAAGTGGCGAGGCAAATGTTTCCTCACCACAAACATAGAAGAAAAAAAGTAGCTATGACTATAACCATCTTCAATAGTAAAATCAGTTTGCAGGAAACACTTTTTTGACTTTCCATGATTAGAATGGTGCGGTACTGTAAAGATCGTCTTTTGTTATCATCAATTTCGTACTCCCTGGAAGTTTAACATGGCTTCTGAAAAGTTACTCGGCCCCAATGGTTGTCTTCCAACCACCATTTTTCCAGGGGCGTTTGCTGTTAAACTTCGGTGCCTCCTCCATGTTTTCTGAGAAGCATCCCAAATGGTGAATCCTTCATCAAATGGAAACACTTCTCACTTAAAAAGGGTGTACGTCATATGTATATATATATATAGTATACCTATAAATACACACACCTCCATAATCAACAGTTCACACTTAAAAAAAACGTAGCGGATTTTCTTTCTTCTAAAATTCATCATTGTCATGATAAACCAGGCATCCCTTTTTAGCGGCCCTTCCGCGGTCACGGCGCGACACAGAGCTGCAGCTTCATAGCGGCACACATCGCCTGCCCAGGGCAAGATACGCCCAGCCAACTCCGCAGCAATGGCAGGATCCGTCCAAAGACTTTGGCACAAATACTCTGCATCTGCATCATCCTGGAGTTTCAGGAAATGTTCAGCTTGTTATGTTTGTTTGAAAACACGGAGAACAAAAGAGCCCTTGATCCTGAGATTCCAGGTGTTGAAAACCCAATGGTCTCAGAGGGAAAGGACGAGCAAAAAAGAGTCTCAATGTCCATGCCCGGCGCATCTCACATCTTGCTTACAATTTATGGGCACCAATCAATTTTGCGTCACCCCTTCAGCTTGAAGTATGGCCCCAAAAAATCCAAGGACAACGAGCATGACCTCAAAAAATGTAAGTTATACACCTTTGTTTCGTCCCCCAGGCTCAACCAAAAAGATCAGGGTGATACAATCAAAAGGCTCAGTTTTTATCTCTGAAAGCTGATCGGTTGTCGTCCAACCACTGAAAGAATCTCACCCTACCCCTCACCATCTATCTATTTCACAAGTCCGTAATTTACACGTGGCATTACTCTACCATTCAACCTATTTTCCTCGCAAAATCTTCTGACAAAAATAAACTAGTTGGTGGCTGAACGAAAAACATTAGTCAAATTGGAAACCTTTCCCAATTTTCAGGTTGAAAATTCCAAAAAAAATATTTGAAGTTGCCACCACCTATAGGCATCCACATCACCCCCCCCAAAAAAAAAAACGAACGCCGCCCTCCGCATTTCCGTGCCTTTTCGTGAAGCCACAGCAACAACAGCTTCCGTCCCTCTGTGCGGTCGTTGGGGTCGGATGATGCACTCATGGCCGACAAAAAGCTGCCCTCGAAAAAGCGAACTGCGGTACCATGCTGACTGTCACTGCCATCCTGGCATCCAAATCGAGATTGGCTTGAGTGGCTTGATGTGGGATGAAACATGTCATATACGGCTTGAATATGGTTGAAAATGATATAAATAGAATAAATCATGTATGGCCCCATAATAATCTGTCATAGCATGGTCACGTGGGATAGTGTTCTATATAGAAACTTTATGAAACTTCATGATGTCTTCATGTACAAAGGACTACTGATTTCTTGGCCTTGATGATATCTCTGTACTACCACCTTTTAGGTATTTCAGTCTTGCAAGACCAACCTTATTCAGGACCTTTCAGTGCCTGCATCTTTCCAACACGGGCATGGAAGGATCTTTAAACCTCCATATGAACCCTCCATATGATCCATATAAAGTTTGGAGTAATTACTATTTTTTGGGATCACAAATTCGGCTCCATTGATTCCCATGAATTTAGCTTACATCCCACACGGTCCACCCTAACGTCGTGTCGCCGTTTCCTCACCTCCAAATGTTGCAACACGAAATCGTTGAAGTCTTCACTAGCGATGCCCGTGAAAGTCTGAACAAAGGATTTGGCACATTGGAAGAACGTCAATGGCATTGGCCACACGCTGGTAGATGATGCCCAAACCAGTGATGCAAACGCCAGGCTGCCAAATGAAACCCACTGAAGGTGCCAAGTGGTGGCAAAAAGGTGTTCGTTGGTCTATGTTTCTTTTGTCGCTTGATATGGATTTGCGTTAAAAAAGCAGGTTGAGTTCCAATACCAGCTATTTTCACTCACTTTTGGAAGTTCAAGTTGGGTGTCTTGTTGGATTTCTGTAACCCGTCGATGTGCAAATGTAGGCGAACACATGGCTGTGTTCCGAGAATTGAAATGCTTGGCTTTGTTTCCAAAATGTGCAAATGCATCTACTTATCTATTCACTTAAGTGGACGAAATTAGACTAAATATTCTTGCCTTGCCTTAAAATATCCATCCGCAAAACATCCAATGTCACTTCAGAGAACATGAATGCGAGCGATAACAATGATATATACCTTTG
>DF240313.1:0-125882 GCA_000507305.1 Breviolum minutum Mf 1.05b.01 | reverse complement strand
GTCCGGCCAGTGTAGTCATAAAGGTAATCAAATATACGATACATTTTTCCGTGTACAATCATAGAATCAGCAGTACGTAACAAAAAGAATGCTCAATGATTCTTCATCGTTGTCAATCCATGTTCCTACCAGTGGACTGCAGCTAAACATAGACATAACACCAAAACCAAAAGTTTGACATGGACCGACACACTTTTGTTCTCGCAGCCAACAAAAAACAAGAGACGTGCCTCACACCGCATGCAACTGCATAAGTACCAATGGCTTCTACAGCCGCGAGGCGTTCCTGGATAAGTTTGGGTCGTCCATCTTTGTTCAGTCACTATGTGATACCCTCATCCAATGAACATGAACCATGTTGCGAAAACAGAAAAATCATCTTCCTCGCTGCCGAATTGTTACTTGTTGGGCAGGGGAAATGTTGATAGTGGTCAATATGCAGCTACCTTTAAAGATGGATGGCAACAAAGTAGAGTTATTGTCACCACAAAGGATATGATAAGTTGCAGCATCTTTTCCTACAGAGATACATCAACATACAACCGTTTCTTCTTCAAGATTGAAAAAACCTCACGCAAGTCACAAATCTCCAAGAACTCGTCATGAATTGATGCAGACTTCCAATTCTTTCGAAGCAATCAACAACCCTCCAAATCCAGGCACCAAAAATGAATGACTTTTCTCCCACTAAAACTCCGAGTCTTACCTCATGAGCACCGGTTCGCACGGCCCGAGATCGGCCATGCTTCACCTGAGTATCCGGGGATTCGTTCAACAACACGCTGGACAATGAGTGATATCCACGTAGCTTTTGAAAAATAATCAACCATTGTCCATGTGGATAAACAATCATATCACTGGGTTGGAAAATTTGTGACAATACAAGTGGGTAAACATGGGTAAACTGAAAAATAACTCACTAACCAAAATCTGCAATCGCCATTTTTGTTTCGTCGGTTCCTTTATAAACTACACCTCTTGAAAAAAACCTTCTGGTCGGGGGTTTGGTCGTACAATGGTTTGCTCAGAATGATGAGGGCTTTACAGGATGTATAAACACCGTTTCAAAGCACACACCTTTAACTCTTCAACCAAATCTTTGAAGATCTTTTTTGAACAGGCCGGTGACAGGCCATTTTTTGAATAAAACCAACAAACAACATTTGGGCATAATTTCACTGTCTGGATGTGTGGCATGATGTTACCAGCCTGAACAGAACCCGAAGAAGTGATACTTATCTCAAACTGGTCGCCATTGAACTTTATGGTAGAGCTCCATTGTTGCATATGCAGCTGATTTTAGGGATAGAAGGCGGCAAATTCTGGTCGGGGATCTTCCCACAGTTTCCCCATGTTTTGAGATTTCTTTCTTTTTTTCTCAGACATGAAAAATCTGAAAAAATATACTCCTGAGAAAAACAACCTCCAGTCTCCAAAATCACAAAACCATATCGAAATCTCCATCCTAAATCAAGCAATCTCAGACAATCTCAGTCCTTTTCCAGGTCAAGACCTCGGAACAAAAAACCTCCGTGATTCACCCAGTCGACCGAGGTACCACTTCACCCGTTTCAGGGGCAGCAAGAGCCTCCAGCGCTGGAGGCATCACCTTCCAAAAAAAAAACATCTGAGGTGTTGATTCAGCGATTCGAAGAATATCCGCATATATATATATATAATATATGTATATATATAAAAATATACCAACCAGGGAATTAAGATATCCTACCTGGGGAAGTTGGGAAAATCATCGACTCAAAAGTGCCTTTCTATGGGATATGTTAGTTCCCAGGAGGGTATATATATGCATAATTTGCACAAAAGATTACAAAGGTATATTTTGTTACTTAAAAAGACATCAGACTATTACTGATTCAGTACTTATCAACTTGAGGAATGATCATATTTTTTCTCTTGGTGGGATTTCAGTTGCATGTCATGTTTACGGAGAAGTTGTCTCCCTGTCAGGTGTAACACCTTCCTGTACTAGGAGGAAACTGACAGTTCCAATGATCTCCATTCCACCAATTGCTTATCCCAGCCTAATCCAGATGTATTTGTGCTTTTTGTTTTTGTTGTTGTTGTTGTTGTTGTTGTTGTTGTTGTTGTTGTTGTTGTTGTTGTTGTTGTTGTTGTTGTTGTGTTTCCACCTTTTACCCCTCCCCCCACGTGAAACGCGCCGTGTCCAACGAGGGCGCAAAGTCTTCGAACTGGGCTAACGCCACTCGAGCATAGAAGTTGTGAGAACTCGCTCTTGCCTCTCAAGGGTGATTTACCCGGGACCCCCCAAGGACGACCCCCCCCCATGGTAAGCGGGACCCATACCATTCCCATATCTTTAAGGATTCAAACATGGGAGTGATATGGGAATAGTATAGGAAACTTACCATTGAAGGGTCCTATTGTTGGGGGTCACTGAAAATCCCACTGACTCAACGTAAATTTTTTCAAATGAATTCTGGTGGTGACGACTAACATCCTGGGGTTTTGCATCCCGGATGAATGGAGCAGACCCCTTTTTTTAAGGCCAAGAAATGGGGTGTTGATGCATGGATCTTGTAAAGTGTCACGCTGTCACCGCCCAGATTTGAACAAACACTTAAAAAATGAAACAAGATTTGTCAAAAACCTCAGGAGAGTTCATCTTGTAATATTAGTGAATGGCTTTCCTAGGATATGTGCTTCTCTACTTGGTGGTTGAGCTCGTGGGTAAATCACCACTGATCTGAAAGATATGACCGCTAAACGTAAATCAATTCTCCCAATTCTTGGTTTAACAAAAAAAAAGGTTTGAAAAAAAAAACACCTCGTTTTATCCTCCTTAGACATTTTGAGAACAATTTTCGAGTTGTTTTTTTTTTGAAATTCTTTTTGGGGATAGGTATCGATACCCATCCCTACCTGAGGATATCGAGATTGCCTCCCTGCCTCGCTAGGTGCATGGCTATCTAGCAGCACACTTTGGGCTGCAGCAGCCAATTCCTGAAGGCTGACAGGTGGGTTGGTTGGAGGTTGTTTGGAGAGCTTGAAATTCTGGACCTAAAAACCCCCAAAAATATTGTTGGTGGTTCAGAAATCCCAAACAACCACCATTTGGATGTATCCCAAAGCCTGTAAATAATGGGATATTTACGATATCAACTGGTGAGTTTTCCAGATTTCTGAACCATCAACCGTATCCCAAAACATCCATGGCATTGTTTCATATTTGGGGGGTGCCATTTTAGGGGTGGTTATGCTTGAAAAATTATCATTATGGTAGTTCACAAGGGCTAAGTTGGTGGTTGAACCAACCCATTGAAAAAACATGTGCGTGCTCGTCAAACCGGATCATTTCCCCAAGTAGACGTGAGAATAAACATGTTTGAAAGCACCACCTAAATGGGATTGGTACATTCCTGCAACTAAGAACGAGTTTACCCCTGAAAATAGGCCGGGCTTGCCTCCAAAAGGAGATTTCATCGAACCCAGTGATTGTCAGGCTCTTAAACTGTTTGTTTCAGGGAGGGCGTACGTACCTAGCATGAAAACCCATTAAACAAAACATCAACGAAATTTGTAGATCGGTAAATATACCTTTTCGTCTCCATAGATCCCATGCGATATATGTATAAAACTTTAGTCATGAGATCCCAATCAACTGGACAGGGGTATATACAGAGATATCCAAGGTCCTATCTTATCAGGCCCTCCCCAAGTTTATTTTACACCTTTTAAAATACCAACCGCTCAAAATACGGGCAACAATTGATGGTGAACCAGCCACCGGCTCGATGAATACCTGCATACCTGGACCTCATCCAAGCCTATCAACAGCGAGCCCAATAAGATTAATGACAACTAGTAACAAGAAAAAAGGTACACAACTAAGTCAAAAATTCTGCAACGATTTCATGGCACCAGCAAAATCATGATTTATTTACATGACGTTTTGTTTCAACATCTATCTCAACTGCTGGATGAAATCTCCAGTATCCCATCGGAAGTAGTTCTGCAAACCCCAACCTGTTGTGTCTTCCCTCATGCTCGGGATGTTTCGAGTTTCGATTCTCCCTTCAAAAATTCAAGGTTTGACCTTCGGACACCAAAAATCGACTGCTTGGTCCATCAGGGTTGCGAATCTCCCGCACTTCGGAAAAAGTCCATCAAGTCGAATGGAGTAAGGATGTCAACCAAAAAACAGGTCTACAAAATCTCCCCGAAAGCGGACTGGCTGAGCCGGCTTAAATTTATGCTAAATGTAGGTAGGTACAATATTCCAATACCACGGAGCCTTTGTTTTTTTTTCAAATAAAAGATCATCAAATATCCCCCGAAAAATCCACCATGACTCCAGCCACCCGCTCTGACGACCAACAGCCCACACCTCCTTTTCACTTTGAAAGGATCGATCTGCCCAGGCCGAGGCGATCACTGCACCTGTTCGGAAAGAACTGACCGAGGCCGTGGCAGAATCCCATGGATTCCTGGAATCCAAGTGGTTGGAAGTTGGCATGATTTTTGCTGTTTTTGATGTTTTTTGCTATTTTTTCAAATAGATAAGTTCAAGATATGTGGAACGTTCTTAATCATATCATAGATTTAACGAATCCAATAGATTGCCACTTCGGACCAAACAAACATCTTCCTTCATTGGGACCTGCATTGAAAGGCCGAAAAGTGAATCAAAATCACGCTTTGAGGGAGTCCTGGACGGTGGGAATCCCATCTGTTTGAGAATGCAAGTTTGGATTTTTGCAAAAACAACTCAATTCTTGATCGATTCCTGGAGGATCCCCTTTTTTGGTATGATTATCTAGATATTTGTTTGTATGCTTTTTAAAACAGAACTTAAAAGGATTAAACTATGTTTCTTGCAAAAAAAAGTTGGCCAGGTTCTTCTCAACATAAACATCTCAACTTGTGGGTCTCAAAAAAAAAAACAACCTCTTACAGCAGTCATGATAAATTATCAACCCAAACTTCATGCCCAATTTTTTTCGGGAAATCCCTCCCCAAAAAATCCATAGGTATGCATGAAGTTTGAAGTTTGGATCCTCCCCAAAGAAATAGAACATTTCACTGAATGATTCCCCGTCCTACTGTATCATAATCCTGATAAAAACTGGGTAGGACTACCCTCCAGGGAAATTAACATATCCCATATTGGGGAAGTTGGGAAAATCATCGACTCAAATATGCCAAACATCAGGGGGATATGTTAATTCCCTGGAGGGTATGATGGTTTATGAAATAATCCCGTAATATTCCACCAGGTGATTCAATTCCGTGACCTTTTCCAAATCTGTAGTTGAATATTTCCGATAAAAACTGGGTAGGACGATTCCCTATAAACCCGAAACAACCGGTTTTTTTTTCCATCGTTCCATTCCCCAAAACAAAGTAAAGGGATGCCTGCAGCATCGAGGCAGGCTGCCAAGACCTCAAATGAGGAACGAATTCGTCCCCTACAAAAACGACCATTTGGAAAAGGAAGTTTCACGGAACCCAACGATCATTTTTTCAGGGGATATGTTAGTTTTCAGGGGAGTATCTACTTATCTATCTGTGTATCTATGTATCTACATATCTACATATTTATCTATCTATCTATCTATCGATCTATCTATCTATCTATCTATCTGTATGTAAGTATGTGAGTATGTGAGTATGTGAGTATGCATGGATCTATGTATACCAGGAATCAAACATAGAATTGCAATTCATTGTACATTTACGTCGGTGTAAATATGTACATCGATTTTTGTACTTGGTTCATCCATCTGACAGTCCTTTAACAATTCGTACAATTCAGAATTGACTCAAAAAACTGGCAGATGTTAATAAGAATATCTCAAAATGAACAATGAAGATCACCTAAGGTGCAATTCGAGGTAGCTAACGAGTTGCAATTGAACAACAAACTAGTCGACATCATGTGGATTCAGAAGGGATTCAAACAACAGAATTCAAATCCACCTAAGGACCTTTACTGACACGTCTGTTGAACCACGAATCCATGGACCATATCCTCTGACGATCTCATCAGCATGAAATGACACTAAAATTGCCAGCATGTCAATGGATACATAAGGACTCCGCATCATCAACTTCAATACATCCTGAGTTTGAGGATCATTTCTTGAAATATTCAAGAGCCCATTCCAAGGTAATTGACTATCATTATTGATCGCGTTTCTCAAACCACCCCCCACATCTTCTATTTGTCCCAAACAAAAGACTCCAAAGGTAATGTGAACATACCAACAAACATCAACAAAACACTAAACATAATATGAACAAAGTTAGACAAGCTATGCAACACATCCCACATCTGCACGTCCCTTCAACTACAGGTACTGCAGGTCTCACAGGTGCAGCCAGCATTGGAGCACCTCTGGACTCAACCACTATAGTTGATAGCAACTTGAGTCCCATGCTATCTGAGCCACGAAAAAAACCTGGCCTGACTTTCCATTGTACTGGGTTGTGTTAATAGGGATCCTCCTAATGGTTTATTAAAATCCCCAGATAACTGGGTAGTATCATCCATTATATACCATAAACAACCAGTTTTTTTTCATCGCTCATCTAGGATCTAGGTGGATTAAGTTATCAAAAAGAGGTAGATTCGATATGTAAGTTTATCCATGTAGATCCGCACAGCACGACCAATGTGAGGTAGTCTATGGTGAAACCAACACCTTGTACCTGCGGAAATCTAATGGTACGCCTTGATTTATTTGCGCAAAAGGTTGTATACAAAAAACATCGAAAAAAATCTGAAAAAAACTGTTGGTAGTTTCGTTAAGGTGTCTCAACACAGGAATTCATTGTTGAAAAAAATGATATAAAAAGATGTAGATCTCTATATTAAATATAACCCTTATAGTTTTCAAGAGGCCTTTTGGTGTTTCTCGGTGCCATTTCATGGGAATCATCCCTACACAATTTGAATATAAACCCAAACCTTAAAGTGGCTCGCCAATAAAACAGCGCTCAGAAAAATCAGGGTAGCTTTTATGCCAAAGAGGCCAACTTTTGTTTTGGGGGGTTGTCCTTCCCACAGTCAACCACAATTTGGTTAAAGGTGGGTTTCAAAATTTTGATCTTCAAGACACATGAGATATTACAACAGGAAGGTTTTTGTTTTTTTTAGTGAAACCGGTCTCCACTTCGGGAATCAATACAACAAAATTAACGAGGTGAGCAACGCTGAAAACCGTTTATGACATTCCATGAAACCCATGGAAACCGTGATTGGTTGTAACGGGATCCGTTGTAATAATCCTCCAAAAAGTGGCGGGTAATACTGTTGATGCCTGAAGTCTTGCACCACCTGAGATATATGAAACCCTACAAAGGGAGATGAACTACCCCTCAACTGGCGTAGGATTTCAACCATCAAAAATATGATCCCTTATATACAGCAATATTCCGCGTTTTGGTCGTTGATTTTGGGCTTTGCCCAAAACATCCTCCCGCGCCTGCTGTAGGTCGACAAGCTCGAAACTCAGTCGCCCAAGGTGGCTGATGAGATATTTACCCAACAAAACATGTATACGTATCCAACATTTATCGAACATAAACTCATATGAGACAAAACAAATGGCGTCCCAACAAACACTTTTTGGTGAGCATCCCGACATTTACATATTAATATCTACTTGGTGGTTTGTTCGCCACTTCGGATGCGAGTTGCCACGTTCACTAGGACCTCGAATTCTCGAATCCCGAACTAAACCGACTCATTTGTCATTGGACTGCTGGGGAACATTCCAAGTTCACCTTCTTAGAAAATTATGTTTGTCAAAGGATTGGGGCAACAAGAAACCCATTTTATGAAACACCACCTAGAAAATTTCGCACTCCAAACTTTGATAAAACAGTTTGACCAAAAGGAAATGATCAACGGAATAAAAAAATGTTTCCATTTTCAAAGATGTTCAAAATCACAAGCGCGAAAGGTTGCATGTGTTGTTAACAAATGAAATGCTCATAAACAACAGTTTGATTTAAACAAGAAGATGAGTTTTGCTGATGTTCTGTGTCTACCAAAAACATGAACGAACCGCGATTCAAACAAAATGACACATGTCCCTGATATCTTTCAAAAAACCAATCTAACAACAATGATCAAACACGGGGTTTGAGAAGGTCCCTGACACACTTATGAGGAGACTGAAGTCAAATCGCTTGTCCACATGTCCTATCTTGTTCTCCAGTATATCTTCACTTTGCAATTTTGCATCCATTTTTCATCAGGGTTTTGGTCGAATAACAGCAAAACCGTCGGGCAGCCCTAAGTTTTTTTGGGACAGTGGTAGGTAACATTACCCAGAAAACATGTGGCTTTAGAGCTTAGGGTTCTTGGATTTAGGGTTCTGGGTTCAATTTTTTGGTTTCGGTTTTAAGGTTTAGGGTTTATGGTTTAGGGCTCGCCAACGCAGCTTGGCGGCAAACAACTTTTACATTAATCACCTTTTCTTTGAGGTCACGCCCCAGAACGGGCATTTTAACCCTTTTTACCTTTTAACCCTTTGCATCATTTTTACCCTTTCAACCACTTTACCCTTCTTTAACCTTTCTACCCTTTTAACCCTTTAGCTTTTTTTACCCTTTAACCCTTTAATTTTCTTTACCTTCCAACCCTTTTTACCATTTAACCCTTTAATCCTGTAACCCGTTTTACCTTTTGACCCTTTTTGCCCTTTAACCTTTTTTACCTTTCAACGCTTTTTACGTTTTTTTTGAGACATGTCTGAAGTCAAAGGCTGGTAGCTTAGAGCCTGTTGCCCAGCCGCAGACATTTTGGAGACATGGATGTCAATGTCGGAAACGGTTTCAAGCTTTGTTGAAGAATACCAAAGAAATCATTGAACATGCAAAACATCTTTTTCGAATCGTTAACGTGCGAAATGTGCTTCTTGGATGGGTGATCATATCAAACGGATTTCCTAATAGGTTAGCCTGGCACACACACACACAGACTCATGACACGCTTGAAAACAGTCGAGGAGCTAACTTGGCTATTCCATTAATTGGCATCCTCCCATTTTGAGTTCACTTTTGAATTTTTGGAACGAGTCTTGATCTTGCAACATGGGCAATAGGTTCGAATTCCAACCCCCTAGGAATCCAGGTATTCCGTCACGATCGCCCCGGCTTCCGCGCTTAGGCGGTACCGGTTCTGCAGTAGCGGTAGGAACAATTGTCCCAAAGCTGGCTGTGTAGCTACGAGGCGCAGAAGAGGAAGTCCATCGTAGGCACGATGCGCAGGCCTGAGGGGCAAGTCGAACATTTTCTGTTCAGTGGTGTTCATGGATCGTGAAACCAAAACTGCGCCATCAGAGAGTCGCAAAAATCAAAGTTAGTCTGGAATGGATTATCTCGTAGAACGGGCATCGCATTCATCCTCCTCATTCCGATCGTCCCAACTGCAGTGTTCTGAGGCGTGCCCCGGCCTGCACCCTCTTCCATCATGTCGAGGTAGGCTTCGAGCTCTTGCTGGAAGTTGTCCTCCTGCTCGACAGCGCCAGCGCCAGCAGCGCCCAGGTTGCTGCTTTTGGTGCAGGTGCTGGTAATACCAGCAAACCTTTCTTCGTGGCTGGCCCAGGCCAAGGGCTGGGCCAGCCCACGTTCGTGCCTCGGTGTGTTGGTTGCCCCCAGCCTGTGTATCAACTGATGCTTCATAGTTCAACTCTTACAGAAGGCCAATCCCATAACGAATCATGTGGTACATTCTGGGGGTCTGCTTCTTACTCACGTCTGATGCACGCGTTTCATCGAGATACAATGATAAAAAATCCCTTTACATGTCACAAGCAAGCAATGTCGCATGCGGGGTGCAATTTTGAGCTGGAGATACATGAGGTGAAACGGTCGGAGGAAAGTGAAGAAAAGGAAAGAAAAGTAGCTGTCCATAGAAAAGAAGTTCAGAGTAATACTGCATGGAGTTGGAAGCCGCTACTAAAAAAGGGAAACAGCATGTTCACGGCACGCAAATGTCAAAAGCATCTTTCCGTTTTTAACTATACATGTTTAGAAATTGCTCCAGTGTCTATTCTGGCCGAAAAGTTAGATACTGCCAGCGCCTTTCCACGACTGAGGTCGATCTCAACGCCTGGGACCAGGCAGTGAAAATCAGGCAGTGATGTCGTTCGCACTTGTGAAGGTTGGACCGATGCGTCGACATGTAGCGCGCACACAATCATTGTTTGAAAGGTGCAAGGTTCTGATGTGTCACCACGTGAAATCACAGTGAAACTTGCACTGAATGAAACTCGAAGTGTTGAAGCTTCTTTCATACACTCAGGTTTGAACACCGGACTGATAGTGCAAGGTGTGTTTCCAGGTTACGCAGCGCACCATGCGCACGCCGAAGCTGACGTACCCACGGCAACCCCAGCTCCTGGAAGAAAAGTGGGGCATGGAAAAAAGAACAAGCACCATCCAGTCCACACATCAGGTAAACAAACATAGGCCTTCAGCACAGAGCCGACATGCTCCCACGGCGTCAAGCGGAGCATGTCGAGGAGCATCTTTCGCCTAGCCTGACGGATCGAATGGTTGGTCGCATGAAGTCTTCCAGATTTGAGTAACCCACTAAACCTAACATCCGCAAAAGGACGTGGCTGAAATTAGTCAGTCATTGGTTGCATTACGCACTGGTTTTGCTGGTTTCTCAATCAGAACAAATGTTTTTGTCCGTGGATCATTTCTTTGCAAGGATCCTTACACAATTTCGTATATTTTTGGCCGAGTTTGTAGTATTTTGGTCTTTGCATTGTCCTTTTAAAGTTTGTCACACCGGGCCAAAGCAATTTCAGGAGGGGCCTGAAAGAAGGCTGTTGGCCACAGCATGAAGGCGTTAGCAAAATTCAAAATCCTGATGTGTGGTCCCGGCGCAGTGGAACATCGTTGGTGGGGCATTAGGCTTTCGATGCGGCTTGGGTTGGGGCTGGACCGCGACCTGGCGGCAAGTTGGTGTGCGGCAAACCTGCTCAAGCAATTCCTGCAAGACCGCCTTGATCTTGCCAGGCGCTGGCATCAGGCGCTGATGAGCCTCAATGAAAACGTCCATGAAAGCGGCACATTAATCACAATTCTAATCTATTTCCTGTCCTCATAACGTTTCACCGAGGCGCTTCTCTGGGTGTGGCAAGCGTTCAAAGGCTTGCTAAATGGCCATGTGCCGCTTAGGGATCTTGACCTCCTCAGGCTTTCGTCGCTTGCTAGTCGTCGAAGACAAAAGGAACCGGCTCGCCGGCGCTGAACTCACCTTGTGTGTTTCCCTTGTCTTCAAGGCCTTGGAAGAAACATAGGTAAGGCGCACAATTCTGTGTGCATGTTTTTGGTCAAGGAACTGGCGGAGCGGTCCCGTCATGAGCTCTGCCATCAACTGCGGAGAGGCAAGCTGCTCTCCAGGCCTGCAACATCCCACATCAGGTGCGTGAGCAGGTTCACGAGGTATGCCGGCACCTGCACATCAAAAAAAAGATATCAGTGATAGGAAACATATACTTCTTTCTTTGCACCATCAGGAATGTTCTATATCATACAACTTGCAAAAGAGAGATCAAAAGTGACTTTGTTCATTATCCGCCGGCCATGGTCCGAGATACCGAATGGATGAAGCGGCACGCCCGCCCGTAGCGGCACCCCCTTGGGGTATCGTAGAACCAGCACACCTGGCGTGGCCGGCGTGGCCGGCCCGCGCCAGGGTGGGCCCACGTTGCTGCAGGCGGTGGTGCAGCTGCCTGTCGATACCGCCGATTTTGGTAGTGCCAGCAGATCTTTCTTTTTGGCTGGGCCAACCCTTGGGTTGGGCCAGCCCACGTTTGTGCCTCGGCTGATGCTTCATAGTTCAACTCTCATTGTCATTTGAGATACACAACTAGAAAGAACCCAGTAAAATACAAATACATACCTCACTATCCTTATGATCACAACGTGGCCACGTAGGACCGGCCCCTGCCTGCAAAGGGAGTGCGCTAGAGAATGTTGCTTGAGCCAAAGTGGCTACGGTAATAGGCTATTTCTAATTTTCCTAATTGGTAAACAGTAATAAACATGTATTTATTATCTATCAATATCTTAAATATCGACATCTACAAAAGTAATAATTATCCTGCTGGTCATACATAACTTAATATTACATTTTCATTTGAAGTACTCACGTTCTTCATTTCTAAAACTATTTACTTAAATCATTTAAAGATATTAACCCTCAACCATTTCCCCTTCAGGCTACCAACCAGATTGGCCTGCCAACATATTCTGACCCAAACAAAAAAACCCAACCAAAGTTTTTATCAATAATTCCGACCCTTCCTGCCATTTTCAGATGCTCAAATTTCTGGGTCTCCCAGACCAAAGCGGTTAAACTTTTTGCCCCTTCAGGAGCCCACGGTGCAAAGTGATCTGTGGTTACACTGGCCTTTGGAGCGATGCTGGGTGGGGGTGCCTGGGTCCCGTCATCCTGGGTTGGTTTCGGCTTTAAGGTTCCGGGATTCCGTTTAATGTCATGGTTTTAAATAGGGATCCTTATAATGTCTCATAGTTTATGAATTTTTTCTCCAATATACCTGGGTAGGATTTCATCTCCTTACCCTAAACAAGTAGAAGGGCCCTTTTTTTCATTGCTCAATAGACCTTTGGAACGGTGCCCTGTGGGCCTTAGGATGCTGGTTCGTCAACCACCAGGATGACATGAAACACATTTTTAGGATCGGGAATCCCTATAAACCTTAATTTGTATCTCTTACTGGGTGTGGGGGTAGACCAAAAATTGACTCAAAATGATGGGAATGGAAGATGACCCTTTCCTTTAAAGATGAATACTTTTCAGGCGGCGAGCTGTGGAGTGTGATCCCATGGATCCATGATTTTTTTCAGAAAAAATCGATTGTTTTTTGGCAAAATATCTTTTGTTGAAACACATGGGATGTTTCCAAGGATGTTTACATGTCTATTTTTTAATGAAAGCATGGTAGGTCATGTTTCACTGAAGCCAAGATTTTTGGAGGATGCCCATAAAAGACTGGGTGACTTGACCTTCTGATCGTTGAAGGCTGGAAGCCCTACCGTGAACAAAGGGGCCCGGGCAGGCTCCCAGAAACGTCTTGCGGCCCTTCATCTTGGACCGTTGTTTTTTGGTGGGTCAAAATTTGGGTAGCATTTCGGGACAGCAGATTTTCTTTCATATCTTCAGTATTCCCACTAAGCATCAATGTTCTTTTTTTGGGGTCAATAATTTTCAGTCACAGCCAGCCAAATGAATCATTATTATCCTGAATTATACTACATGGTCAATTAATACATCATTATACATACTTATGCATCTCCGGATCATTTGATCATTTCATAGGACCCAAATCTATAAACAAAGATATCCTTCTTTATGCAACCAACCAAAAATCACTATTATTCCGCACAAAAATCCATCTCATCTCCACATTTCATCGACCCCTTCACCAAAAGCTGTTTTGTTTCTTCCATCTTTTGGTGGTTTATTTTTGTGGTCCAACCCCGGACCAAAGTGAACGAAGAAAAGGACCTGGGTAAACCAGGAACCCCCAACTAAGCTGGTCAAAGCCTGTGCCAAAGCAGCTAAGGCTGCACCACCTATGAGAGCTTGTTCCCTCAACTCCACTTGAGCAGCATCACCTGCAGGCACTTTGAAAGTTGAGAAAACATGGGAATTGACACAAGGCTTGTGGAAAATATAAACTGCTTCCAAAGGGTTTTCAAGGAAGACAACGTTACTGTAATCATATTTAAAAAAAAACGATTCTTTCAGTAATGTCCTTTTTTCTCTTGGGCCAATCCCCTTCACTCACCCTTCAAAACAAAAGTGACTTTGTGGCAGCTTCACAAAAACTTCGCCCTTTGATGAGATACTCATTTGGCAACATGACCATTGGCTCCCCTCATTTCCCCTTAGAAAAAGTCGCCAGGATTTTTGGTGGCTGAAGTTCTTCATCTTAACTTAGGTAAATCCCCAGGATTCGCTGCTAATCTCAACTTTCACCAGGTTACACTTAAAATCACACTAATATCTCACTAAAGCCCAAAGAGGCTCAGCAAATCATCTTTGTCTTTTGGGATGTTCCGTTTTTTTTCTTCAAAAAACCAAGAAGTAGCACCCATACCACTCCTGGTTGGTGGTTTCAACTCATTTGAAAAATATTAGTCAAAATGGGTTCATCTTCCCCAAGTTTCGGGGTGAAAATAAAACATATTTGAAACCACCACCAAGACTCATATGGATGTTTCCAAAAATAGGGGTACCCCAAAAAGGATGGTTTATAATGGAAAACCGTATTAGAATGGATGATTTGGGGGAACACCCACTATTTTTGGAAACACTCATATTTTCCATGTGATCCCTTGGATTTTCCAAGTCACCATTTGCAGCTCCAGCCAGTGCGTGTGACACTTTGGCCATCGCCTCCAAAGGCTGCAGTTTTTTGCAACGTTTTTTTTAAAGGTGATTTTTTGAGGGAAGAATAAAAACCTGTGCCAAAAAAATGGTTGGGGATTTTTTTGTTTCAGGTTCTTTTGGGGAAGTCCAAGAATTTTTTTCAAACAAAAAGCTGCCCAATGACACCAACAGGAAGGGGTGGAATTCTTCATATCAACCATAATTTGCTGGAATCTGTCACCCTTAAACATCACCTTGACTCAACCCTCGCCTCTCAAGCAGGCAAAAAAATCCCCAGGGATCCATCAACTTTTTAGGGGAGAGTCCAGTAGGGTCTGTCAGCAGGTCGTTGCTTTTAGGAGGGAAACTTCCATAGTCCACAATAAAAATGTAAGATGCTGGGAATGATGCTGAATGTCTGGTTTTTTTTAAAAACAGCTCTCAAGGAAGTTCAGGTCCAATGGTAGAGTAGTGTTGTTTTTTTTGGATCTTTTTTCGGTCCTTCTACACTGGGTCCATGCCCAAAAAGTAACATGCGCCAACGGAAAGGGTTTTTAAGGGGTAGTTTTCCTAGGTGCCTTTCGGTGCCTTGATTTGTGTACCTGCGGTAAATCTGCCTACACTACAGCTTCAAGAGTTCCCTCACCCTGCCCGGACCCTGACCTGAAAAATGGCTGGTGCTGCTGCTGGCAAGAATGAAGCAGCCTTGCCAGGAAATTATGGGTATCTTGGGGGTGTTCCCACTGGGCGCGGCAGTAGAACATCATGGAATTTTGCCGTGAAGGTGTGTACAAATCCCTTACTAAAAATGTAACAAAACCAATCCTGGTGGTGACTATTACTGGGAATTGCGCCGCACCCAAGCGATACAGCTCAAACAGCAGGGCTTTTCACTTGCTCAACTGGTGATTGGGCACTTAATTTTGGCAAATAGATTGCCAACAATATTTGCCAGCGATGAAACTCCTGGAAATACTCCTCCCCAAAGACAGGTATAAAAGAATGGATGAACAGTGAATGATTTTTATCATTTTCCAAACCATTTTGAGGTTCCAGTGTTGAGTCTTGAAGGGCAATGTTAAAATCTTCTTCAGCAAGAAATTATGTACTGTATAATCATCATATGATCTCATACCTCTCTCTCTATATACCTGCTTAATGTACATATACAAACCGGATATACCAAGATAAAAATGTACATGCTATAGTATAATATACTTAGCCTCTATAAACTCAACCAAAGCGTTCCACTCGGAATGGGAACCTGATACTTCAATCCTAAATCCCCTCCCAAAAAAACCATATAACAGACAGCCTTTCAACAAATACACCCAATGATCATGATTCACCAAAATTTGCCTAAGATGCTCGGAAAAAAAGTAAAAAACCTATTCCGCCAAAATGCAATTTCATAGTGATTTACCGTGGTATAGCAACTCAAAATCAATCGATAAAAATCATCACCCAATAAAGACATCCTAACATCCAATCTTATTAAAGGCCTCATGGATACCCGTTTCCAGGTGTGGAGCCTCATCGGTGGACAACTCTTGCAGAATGGCACTGGCAGCAATGGCAGCCTAGCCGAGATTTTTGGTGAAGGGAAAATGATGGCAAACGTGATGATCATGAGGTGTATGTTAGGTCCCTGCCCCTAAACACTGGAAAATCAGTGGATATGGATATTGAAGGTGAATAATTATCCTTTTCATGAAGATACATAGAATAGAATAGAATATTTACCAACTGTTACAAGATTTCGGCAAAACCCAAGGCGTATGTATATACTCTCAGAAAAAAAACGGTGATGTAGTATCCAATGTCCACTCAAAGTTGACATACATTTGCTGTAAGTTTGTCGACTAATGATCCCCTTATGAAAGGGAGTGGGATACCTCACTCAACTCATGAAGTTTGCAGGGAAAATGTGTTTTTTTTTAAATCACCAGCAATATCTCCCTTTTAACAGGACCCTTCAACAACGATGTAACACCACTGGAGGAAAAATAACAAATCCAAACTAATTCTTTACCCCCGTGCTTTGATGTAAACTTCTGGTTGCCAAGAGATTTAAGAGTCAAGAGTAGCTCTCACCCAAGCTACTCAGATTCACAAGCTTTCATGGGTGAACTTGTTGTGAGTTTCAACATCCTATTTTGTGTACCAATTTTATGGTCGGAAAGTTTCTGATCTTCCGAAGTGAAGATAGCAAATTACAAATACGGAATATCTTGGAACATATGCCCTTTTTCGAATGTCCTTAGTGATCTAAAATAAGTACATGTCACTTGGATAAAAAAACAAGGACAACATCACAACCTCAAGAATCTGATGATTCTCACCGTATTCCATTGGTGAATCCTTACAGCCTCAATTAAACATCAAAGTTCGTCAAAAGGACCGTGAGATTCTGAAGGTTTACCCAACCTCAACAACCTCCCAACATGATTTCGTAAGGGAAATGGGGATGGAACATGGTTGGTGGGGGGGTATGGATGGAAACACCCTCCGCATCTGTGGTGCTACAACTTTTGACGTTTTCTTCGACTCAATAGTTCCGGTAGCAACAAAAAGTCTGTTGGTGAAAAAATCCAAATTTGTGGATTTTTTGGTCTCACGAAAATGTCGCTCCCCAACATGGAACATCTTCTAAAAAAGAAACAAAACAAAAAACAAATGGATGTCTTTGAAGAATCCAAACTCAGATCCAAAATTTCTTGCATTTTGTTGGGTACCCTTTGAAAATCCCACAGGTGACCCCACCTAGTGGAAACAAGCTCCTTTTTGTTAGCTCCGTTTTGGATCTCCGTTTGGTCTGCAGGGGTTCGGTGGCAGAAAGCACCTTCTCCAAGAGTTCCAAGTTGGGTTCATGTGGCAAGAGTTTCATCAAGGTGTCGAGCAAGAGTTCTAAACCTCACCGTGGAAGAAGTGGAACGGAAAATGCTGGGGGAATTTTGGAGGGAAAAAAAACTCCCTCCCTGGTGGTTACACGAACCCTGAAACTAACAGCAAAAAACCCCTGAAAATAGGCGTTGCCAAAAGGAAACTAGTATTCGAACAGGTGGGAAAATGTTAGTTTCAGGGAGTGTAATGGTTGGAAAAAAATGCAAGTAAATAAATCACACGAACCTGAAAAAGTGAAGTATACCAACATGTACATGAGTCTTGAATTGAAAAAGCAGAATTCAAAAAATCAGGCGTCTCCATTTTTTGGCAACTAAATATTGGTATCGTAATTCTATTCTACATCTTTCCATGAAAAAACTCCCATCATCTTCATTGGCTTCCACATTTTCACTTTGCTTCTTCGGGATACCTTTTGAAGCTTCCCCCCCAAAAAACCATACCCTTTCCACATAGGACCATTCCTCCTTCCCATATCTTCAGCGCCTTGGGTTGTCGGTGTGGATGGTTTTAACTCCTCTGCCAGGAGCATAGCACCCTCACAAGCTGCCTGTTGAAAGGTTGCGGATGGGATGGACCTGGTCAAATGGAATAATATTTCACCAACCTAGGTTTCCCTTAATTCAGGATTTCCCTTACTAAACCACCATTTGGGGTGAGGTCATGTGAGGTCGCGAGCTAATTTGACCAGATGGATGGCAGTGATCCTGGTTGAGTCGCAGGTTTTTTTTTTCCATAAATGACATTGGGTTTTTAAACTCCGATTTTTTCGTTGAAGATTTGATGATAACTTTAGATTGGTGATATAACATTGTAAATCATTAATGTATATCAATATCAACATGGGTTTATAATAGTGTTCTGTTGAATTCCTTTTTTTCCCCGGGAAAAACACATCAAACAACTTTTCAGGTTCCCAAGTTTCCTTTTGAAGTAGACATGGGGTTCCCCCAGCAGTTTCACTTCGAATCTGCTACCTGAATCGGACTTCTGCAGAGAGTTGCCCCTCATTCGGCTGAATCAAGAAGTTGATGAAATTGAATCTAAGATGATGTTTTTTTTTCACGTCCAACACTTAATAACATTTCAAAACTCAGTATGCTTTTTGTTGGCCACTCTTTCTTGTCCGAAAAAAAATCTGAAAACCACTCAATTCTTGCAACGAAAAATTCACCGGAGTTCTTGCGATTCAAAACTCGGATTTTTTTCACGGTAGAAAACAAAAATGACTTGCAACACAAACATATCTAGCCAAGCAGGAATGGCCCACTTCAAAATTCTGTAGATGGAAGAAATCCTGCACCAGTTGATATGGTAAATATCCTATTATTTACAGGGTTGGGGATACATCCAAACGGTGGTTGTTTGAGATTTCTTCCATCAACCGTATCATAGGTTCAAGGGCTTGGATGGATTCCAAAAAAAGTCTGATGGTAGGAAGACAATCCTTTCCTTTTGGGATGGTAACCTTTCAGGGGCGAACTGATAAACTTTGGGGAACATGTACCTTTGGCAAACATACTGGTAAAACGTACTTGTCTCACTAAAACTTGTCCTGGAACAATGAAAACGACCATCCAGGTCTACCGAGATGTCCTTTCTGAAACATATACCAATAATAAGTCATCAAACCTTAACATTTTAACTATCTGAACCTGACCATTGTCTGAACACCATCGGAAGGTACCACTCTGTTTTACATCTACAATTCTACATGTATACCATAGATTTTCATACCATTTTTTGCATTTTTGGCCCAAAAACCAAACATCCCCCATGTTTTGCTTCCCTTAAAAAAAAAGGTCTTAACAAAAACCTGGTGCTCCAAACGGCCCACGCACCTGACGCACCCAGACGGCGGAGTCGTTCAAGGCGCGTGCCTTATTTTTCTCCCATCAGGGATTAGCGATGATGGAAAAGGTTTGGAATGATTGAGGGAAAAATCAACCCAGGATGGCGGAAGTGGTTGTAGTAACCGTGGTTAGTTTGAGTCCCCCTAAGGATTCTGGTTGTGGGACCCCTTCCAGATGGCCGAACTTCATGGCTTATGAATGTGGATGACTAACTAATTACTAAATGGGATGATCCTCCGAGCAGATCATGGTTTTCTAGTTGGTGGTTGAACCAACCCAATTGAAAAATATGCTCGTCAAAATGGGTTCATCTTCCCCAGGTAGGGGTGGAAATAAAAAATATTTGAAACCACCACCTAGTTTTGGGATGGTTGATTCCTGGGATGTTGAATTTGGAATGATTGATGTGTTGAATGATTGATTTGCTTTGTTGAACTTTTTGGGGATGTTGACTTGTTGAACTTCTGGGGATGTTGATTCCCATGCTGCCAATACATCAATCAATTAGCTAATGGTAAATTTTGGTGGTTTGGCTAGGTGGTTTGGGATTTGCTATATGATCCCAAACCCTCCTGAATGGTTCGAAATGAAATAATCTGGCATTTCTACATTTCTATAGTATGTGCATACACACTCCCCCAAAAGCCCAACTGAAACACTGGAAGTTTTGCTTCAAATGATTTTCCAGATTTCATCTGGGGGTCTATATTTTTTCGGCTTCCCAGCCGGGCCGAAAATCTCAAAGCCACACCTTCCTCGGAATCCCCATTCCTGAGCTCTCCTTACCAATGGAACTGCCCAACCTCCAGGAGCCTGAAATTCATCCATTCCGAGTTCGGAGTCACAAGAAATGGGGTCCAGACATTTTTCAAAACGAAATCGGAAAATGTCCGAATCCATTGTTGGAAGACTGTAAAATTGGAATCCATTTTTTTTGGGAGTCAAAAATTCGAACCTTGAACCAACCTAAGAATCAAATATCAACCCTTTGATTTTTAATATGGATTTTTTATCCATATTCTGCCTGAGGATTGATAACTATTCGTTCAAGATTCCCTCCCCCGCATCTGAAAAACTTCGCTCCAGTTTGCTTCGGAGAACGGCAGTACATGTCACTGCTCGTTGTCGTTGTCGTTGTCGTTGTCGTTGTTGTTGTTGTTGTTGTTGTTGTTGTTGTTGTTGTTGTTGTTGTTGTTGTTGTTGTTGTTGTTGTTGTTGTTGTTGTTGCTGCTTCGTGACCAACCGCCTACCCATTTGACTAGACGTTTTTTCGCCATCTGGGAATAATGAATGGGCTAAGGCTTAGTTGTTTTGGATGCTGAAATGTAAACAACTTCATTGCATTTGGGTTTGGGGTTGCCGACCACCGGCAACAGGTAGTGAAGAAAACACGGCAAATAAATCATGGGAGAAACATAGAGATACGTTTTGTTCTTCCCAAGTAGCAAGCCCCTATCCCATTCCCATCAGAGTCGCCAAAGTCAATAGCAAGATCAAAACCACCCCTGAGATATAAGAAACACCATCTTGGAAGACAAAAAGAAATTTTATGTCAACAACCACTCCAAAAAAAACAAAAAAAACACAAAACTTTTGGATAGAAAAGGCCAGGTCACAAATTCGAGGTAGAAACCTTAGATGAAATGAATTTTTCAATGATCATTACCCAAAAACATCTACCGTATGTTGGATCTACCTCCCACCAACCGGTGGGAAGGCCCTTCACCACCAGGATGACGTTTAGAACCTTTGTGATGATTGCATGCATCCGGTTGGTGGTTTGGGTAGATCCAAATCAAAAACTCACTCCGATATTCGGATATTCCCCTTAAAGGTCCCCTTAAAATGAAATCCTTACAATGGGTATGTAAACCTGGATGCTAGTGGGTTGATGACCATCCCCTGATATGGAAATAATTGGGAGTTTAGACCCAATTAACACATATGAACAACAAGGGTTTTCCATCTCATCAACTTGCTAACAAGACTTCCATCCATTCAGTATGAAACCCCCATGGAGATCATCCACCTCGCGTGCACCACACAAAGCAAAAGCCACCTTGGAGGATGGCACGGATGGACATCATCAATTGTGGTGTGATTTTGATTGGGAATCAAGGAAGGGAATCCTTGTTTCAATATATATATATATAATAAAATATAATAAATATGTATATTCATAGATCATTCATGGGTCATTCACAGATCATTCACAGATATACATATTTTGATTTTTTCGATTCAATATAGATATTGATAAAGCACATACCTTTTCAATGAAAACGAGTCCTATTCGCATAGGATTCATGTATGGTAGAGCATTCATGTAAATAAATGTAGGTAAACATACAAGTCCCATGGATCCTATGGGTAAGGCTTTTATCACTCTCCCAACAAAAGCCTATTGTTCGGTTTTTCGGTTCCTCGCAGCGAGAAACCATCTACATGTCGTTACTCTTTCAGCAACTCCGATTCCTGTTGCAGTAGAAACATCTCGAGTGTTTTAATCAAACTATGCTCAACAAAAAACCCATGATGATTTTGGGTATATCAAGTATCAATGTAACCTAGTTGGTGGTTGAACAAATCCATCCAAAAAAAATGCTCGCGAAAATTGATTCATCATCCATAGCTAGAATGTTTTTTTTAACACTAGAAACTTCATTGTGGCATCAAAAAACACCGACAAAAAAACTACAAAAGAAATCATCTTCCAAACCTCCTATGTTGAGGGTATTTTCTACGTGGCAATAACGAGTTCATTGACCGTTTCCCCCAAGCAATTTCTGTTAACAAAAACCCAGACACCGCATGTACTGCAGCTGCACGGTCCAATGCCTGAAGTCAAATGAGCAACGGCAACAAAACCCTTGGCTGACACGAACCATGAAATCCTGGTGGGTTAATAGGGATTTTTGTAATAGCTTCATTATCATCCCCTAAATAACTTAACCAACCGGGGTTTTGATGACGGACTTTCGGACAATCAGAGGTTCCGTATGACATGTCCCGACCTCTGGTGGGGGGGATCACATCACTCAACTGAAATGAAAAAGAGGTGAAACCACGTCGAATGCCCACGAAATAATGCAATGGAAATCAAGTGTCACATGGTAAGAAGGATCGATAGAAGGTAAGTCTGTTTTTCATTCCAAGGAGATTAAGAGGTTGCCTGTTCTGCCTTTTTGGCCCGTCTGGGCTTTGATCACTGCTCAACTATTTTTCATCATCAGAGTTTCTATGTGCTTTCTTGGTTGTCTTCAGGGGCGGTTGCCGGAAGGGGCAGCGGTTTTGGCGAGATATCTACACTCCTGTGTGAGGTTCCCAGATCACGGCGCTGACCCCACAATTAGGATACCTGAAAAACCCTTTGGGTTTCCTGGGATTCAACATTTGAGCTACGAAAAAAACCCTTACTACTTTCCATTGAATCCTGGTTGGTTTATAGGGATCCTTATATTGGCTTATTAAATATCCCCATATAATTGGGTAGTATAATCCCTTCTCTACAACCTAAACAACCAGGGGCCCTTTTTTCATTGCTCATTTGGATTACCCACCTTCAGGAGAATCAGGGTTTTAATCGATGTACTGACAGTTGGATAGAATGACAACAGTCCAAGAAATCTCCAACGGTCGGACCCATTGAATGGACCCCGAAAAAACCCGAGCATTTTTTATAGCCTGATTGCAACTTGCTTTTTAAGGGTCCGTTGGGATTCGGTCCCATTCAATTTTTGATGGAAACAACCAGTTATATTTTGAAAGGGAAGCAAAGTCCTTGTTTCCTGATGTAATGATTGGAAGAAACGATAGGGAATTTGGATAGTCATTGACCAAATCTTGGCCGGAACTAGAATCTCCCGTACACTCATCTCCCGCGAAAAAACAAAACACTTCCTATGTGCAACAAATATACCAACATATCGTGATTTTTGTAAGAGTACCAAAAAGAACCTATCATGAATTATCCAACAAAAACCTTTCTGAAGATGACTTCCTTAGAATTTTCCCGGATCAAAACTTGTAAAAAATAAGATTCATCTCACCTGGCTCAATGGAAATCCGAATCTGCCAAGAAACATCTGCACTTGCCGATGCGGCTTGGGCTGCCTTTTTTGGAACATGGCACTGCGTGCATTGGAAGATCATCCCAGGATGAAGTAAGTGGTTAAATGGAATTATAACCCCTATACATGGCCGCAAATAAATGGGTAACTGGGGTTATAACCCTAATTACTTACAGGAGTTCCTTGTGGTGATCGTAGGTCCCAGTTGTCCTTGGGGTTGTTTGTTCCCCTTCCAATTGGCCGAACTCCATGGCTGAAACAAAAATAGGAGCCACCGTCCATCCTCCAAGTTTGCAAGGGGCTTCAGTGATTTTCCTCGGGAAAAATGTCTGTCAGTCTGTCAGCGGGTGTGTTCCCAGCATCTGTCAGAATGGAAAAAGGTTTTGCAACACTCATATCTTTGGAGTTCCAGGATTCCATTGCATCAAAGATGACATGTATCACATCTTTAGGCGGAAGCCCAAAATAAAACCTTGCCAATGTTGTAATTACTTGGGAGGGAGGAGATATGACTGAGAAATAAGCAACACAAAAAAATTAGGCAATTGCAAATGTAGCTGTTTCCCAGTTCCCCCCCAAAATGATGGTACCCGAAAATGGACCGTGAAAAAATTCACGCAAGACAGGTAGATACTCCCGTCACACCAAAAAAAAGTGATCCGCAAAACTCTGAGTTTGACAACGAATTCGTGCACCGTCTGGTGGCATGTTCCCAACCCTGAACCATCTACTCATCTCGTCATTTAGCTCATCACGAAATACATACCAAGCACCTGCCACTTATATACAAAACCTGAAAATAAACCCATAGAAGGGGAGACGGCATAAACCGAATACAGACAACCTAAAACAAAAACCAATGTCTTTTCAATATAATCTTCATTTCATCATCAACACCACAAAAACATGTGTTTTAACGCATCAACAAAAACAACCGACGCGTAATGAGCTGCGCTTGGAGCCTCCAAAACCACCGGCAACACATGGGACGCATTGGCCCGAGCCAAGGCCCTTAGACATTCCCGCGCGGCCACAGCAGTAGTGCTCACCTTCGCTGAGGAGGTGGACTTTTGGGCCCATATTTACACCATATGTACCATTTTTTAGAAATATTTCCAAAAATCACTTTAAGGGTGGTTTATTTCTATACCCTCCCAAAAAAGTACTGTCATTCTGAACGGTACACCTTTTGGAAGGCTTGCTTCAACATGGAGTTGTGGCGATCCTTGTGACCTTCCACGAAAAACTGCTTGGTTTTATAGGGATCCTACAAAACTGGGGAGGAAATAATCCAAAAAAAAACCCAACCAACCTCGGGGGTTTTTCATGATCACTGAGAAATTGATGCCAGGTTATGACCTCTGAACCAAGCACCGGAGGTCAAGCTCACTAGTGCGATTCATATGATTGTTTTTTCTCAGAGACTACCCTCCCTGAAACGAACAGCGACTGAATACCCCGGAAAATAGGCCACATCCACTTAAAAAAAAAGAAATTTCATCTTCCAAGCATCAAGTTTCAGAGGCGAACAGTTACTTTCAGGGAAGGTATAACTTGTTTCCGCGGAAAACCTCCGGAATCAAGAAACCTACTTGGAGGATCATCCCAGTGGATGTAAGTAGCTAGTAACCACCATTTATAAGCCATGAAGTTCGGCCATTTGTAAAGGGAACAACCCCAGTTAGGGGACAAAAACTAACCATGGTTACTAACCACTTACTAAATGGAATGATCCTCCAAGTACCCCCCCCAACCCACTGGTGCGCGTTTAGCCGCCGTTGAACTTCACGTTTCGCCCCCCGCCTCGTCGAGATCATCCACCGAGGGCGCAGCATCTTTGGCCGCAGCAAAGGTGGTGGCAACGGCACCTTGACCCTGATTGGCATTTTGGAAGATCTGGGGAGGTTGCTGTTCCAGGTACACCCCTGGAAAATTAACATGGAACATAATCATGGATGGTTGGAAGATGATTTTCCTTTTGGGAAGCTAAATTTTCAGGTTCCATGTTAAATTTCGGGGGTGTACACTTCTTTGGTGGTGGATGGTTTGGAAGTTGATTTTCCGGATTTCATCTCGGGGTGATTTTCAGGTTCCAGCTGTTAGTTTTGCAGGGGTCTAATTGGAGGAACCCAGGATGAAGGATGCGTGGTTAAGAACCATGGTGATCGTTCTTGTCCCCTAAGGAGTGTGGGACCCCTTCCAAATGGCCGAACTTCATGGCTTGTAAATGGGGGTTACATCCTAAACTACTCACATCCACTGGGAGAAAAAACCAACCTCATCCAAAGAATTTCAATTTGCAGTTTGTTTGATTGTGAAAGGAATCTCCAACCAAAACTTACATCCAATACGGATATATAGACTCTACGGATTCAAAACATGTGATAATTCGGGATAGGAAACCTCACCGTACCGTAACAGTGGATCATTCAAAGGCCATTCAAAGAAAATACACTCCTGAAATCTAACCTGGATACCAAAAAACTACTGTATATCTTAAAAAAAGGAGTTACCTTACCTTTTCAAAAAAAAACAACCACCGTTTTTTTGGAAAATCCTTCCAGATCCCAGCCATCTCCACCTGTTGAGTGGATAACAACATGGGTTCACTTTTGGCCAACGCTCGCAAGAGCTGTAGAGCCTTTCGGGGCTGCGAAAAGGGAACCTTTTGGTCAGTGCCGTGCCTAAAATCGCCTGCCAAAGCTTGAAAAAAAGTCTTGAAATGAAGATTTGTTTGAAAAGAAAAAAACAACAACAATTTGTGGATCAAAAAGAAAAGCCCTGAAGCAATCGTAGCCGCTTTTTGTTGTTGTTTGTAGTTTCAGGTAGGACAGTCTTTGTTCCTTTCTGCGGGTTGAAGGTTGAAAGGCACAGGGAAAATCAACCCCGAAATCACCAGCTTTAACTGGAAGAGAGCTGTATAGATATAGCGTAGAGCCTTGGAAAAAATACAGCCAGATGATTTGGAAAAGGATCTTCCTTTCAACTATGGGGATGCTTGGTGTCCATGTGAGTTTTGCTGATGTCACATGATATCACATCCAAACTCTTCCCAAACCTTAACACAATCATTCGAAATCATCCATTGAAATATCAGCTTTAAACGAATCAATAGCTGTATCAATTATCAACCACTTCAGTAACTACTTCCCTGATATATCTCTCTTCAACTATCTTCAACTGAAAAAGCAACAAAGAACACGAAACCCACTCCACCAAACTCCAGAAATCACACAAACCACCAACCATCTTCTCAAAATGAAAACACACTGACCGACCCAAACACAAAATTTTCTGGTGCAAAATATATATTCTATCATTCCTAAACCTGGAATCATTTTCGGGCATTTTGGGGGGAAGGAAATTCATTCCCTCATGGAAAATCCCGCCACCAAATTTTGGTTGGGGGTGAATTCCCCTCCTTGGTGAGGGTTGGTGAAATTTACCCTCCCAAAAAATTCATCCCCCTTGCTAGTTTGGTAGGGTTCCTAAGGATTTCTAAGAAAAAATTGGGGAACCTTACAAAACATTAGGGAAGATTAGGGGAATCACCACCCCCTTGCTATTGCCACCTGGATTTGACATGCTTCCACATTGGGATTACTGGAACATCCAGGCAACACACGGCACACCTCGCAGATCAGTGGGATGGATGGGCACAACAAAACATGGCTGAAGGTAACAGTTGTAGGGTAGCAAAAATTAAACTACATAAAAGTTAAAGACATTGATAGGACAAATGATTTTTTGAAAGTGAACAAAGTGTGTCTTGGATGGAGTTTGGGGTTTTGCGGTGGGGCTCCAAAGAATTTGTAGACATATTGGTTTGAGTAAGGATGATACTGATAATAATAACAATAATCATAGTAGTGATACTAATTATTCTTATCATCGTCATCATCGTCATCATCATCATCATCATCATCATCATCATCATCATCATCATCATCATCATCATCATCATCGCCTCACCTGCTTATTGCCAACAACTCCAAGAAAAACGCAAGATGTGGACCTAAAATTTTTCAGCTTGGCCATTTCAGACACCCCAAAGGCAGGGCATGGAACACTTGCATCTTGTTTTCTGCGGTTTTACGCCAAATGTAAATATTCGTTTGGGAAGATATCATGAAAACCTCTCACCGCTGGGCAAAACCAGATTGGATAGTAATACCCGAACTCATTATTCTCACTTGTCGGAACCTGACTCGGATGCCATTTTTCTGTGTATGTCACTACGACTCAATAAATATGTTATTGATAATATGTAAATGTATATGTATATACACTGGCAGTCAAAAAACTTGTTGATCTACTTCTATCCACTTCCTTGGACTTTGATCATTTGTGATCAGTCTTATCACGCCTCACATGGAAACATGAACAAATCATGACCTTCTTTGGCAGTTTTATTGTGAAACAGCACCCATGTTGAAAAAATCACGAGATGTTGCATATACCAAACTGCTCCCAGAATCATGGTGCAGTCAAAAAATGGGTGTATCTCCTCCTATGGATTCGTTATCTTTCAAATAATTGCCAACTTTTCCAGTAGTATGACAGGGGTCGTTACACCTTTGCAAATAAAGGAGTTCCCCATTTTTCCCACCAAAAAAAAATGGATTTTTTGGAAGAAAGAGTAGTAATAACAAGCCCCACCCATCAAACGGAACGAACCCTATGACCCCGATCCCACCAACTGAGCCCCGGGGACTAGTTGCAAGGAAGCGGTTCTTAACGCCTGGGTCCAAATCTTTGAGCCGCGACGTTTCGACCAACGACCATGGAGAGCAATCAGAAGTGTTACAAGTTTCTGAAAGGAAGCACCTCTTCAACCAAGAGGAAATGTCAACACCAAATGGGTGTTTCCAAAAATAGTGGTACCCCCAAATCATCCATTTTAATAGGGTTTTCCATTATAAACCATCCATTTTGGGGTACCACTATTTTCGGAAACACCCACATGGAGAATCCAGAACATCTACACCTAAGGGATTTGAGTACTTTGAATCCATGCTGTTCTGTTGATGGAGAAAATGTCAACAAAAGAATTTCTCAGAACGATGTGCCTTCTTCGCCTTTTCTCCGAGGTGTCTTTCCCTTAACAAAAGGGGACAAACAAGCGTAAACAGCATAAATCTGCTCTGCCCCAGGAACTAAAACATCCATTTCAAACTCTCACCCTTAAAAAAAACACCATCAACATCCAAAGCTGTACTAACTGTACTCCCACCACCGCAAGAACTCACAAGAACCGTTGCCTCCGACTGCAACTCAACTACCAAACGCCCTAAGGCGCGAAGAGCAGCCACTAAGACCTGATTTTTCCATCCAAACCAACCAGGATTTTCTACGATTCGTTGGGTCTGTTTCGAGGCACTATAATTTGTGTGTCCTATTCAAAAAAGACTTCCTAAACAAATGACAATACAAAACACCACATGCCATTGCCCTGAATCTTTCAAACAACATGATTTGATAAAGCTCATAAAGAGTCATTGACTCTTCCTTGGATGTTTTGAAAGTCCCAAACCTGGACGTTGAATTGTGAATACGATGGGGTTTTCCGCTCCCCATCGATCATTGCATTTCTGACTCTGCAGTGGTGACATCTGGTCTCTAAAACATACCTTGCTATACCTTACTTCATAAGCATTCTCCATTTAAACAAGAAGAATCCCTTCATCTATATTTCTGTCCATTGGTAGCAACCCATTTTTTGAAGAGTGATCAGATATACAATAAATTCATGCACATATGTATATACTCATAGGATACCTGTATCTGAGCAAAGTATCATAATTCACCACCCTGGATTATCCAACAAAAACACGGGGATTTCCCTTACTAAGCTAAACTAGTTGGTGGGTGAAACAACCCACTTGAAAAATATGCGAACCGTCAAACTGGATCATGAAACCCCAAACATTCAGGGTGAAAATCATCTAAAATATTTGAAACCACCAGCTAGGTTAGTATGAAACCCTATAATAACGGGTAGTATAAATCCCCTATATAATCCAAACAACCGTTTGGAAATGAATCATCAAAACCCCAACCCAGCCATTGATTTTCAGTGGCTTTAAATCGCCGCGGAGGATTGGTGGCACCTCTGGAGCTTCACGTTCGGAGCTGCCTAATGCTGACACGGCCACCTGTTGGCAGTTGACACGGCCATGGAGGATACCCCCCAAAGGATGGGGCGCTTGAAACGAAAAAAAGGTGACGGTGAACGGCTGACTTAAAAAAGATGGCCCCATTTTTTGGTGTGTTAATTTTTTTTCTTCCATAGCTCCATGTTTGTTTTGGTGAAAAAATGGGGTGTATCTCCAATAGAAGTTATCTATCAAATATACTGGGAACCCAGTTTTCTCAACAAAAAACCATGATATTGGATCATTGGATCAGGATGGGATTGCCACTTGGAAAGGGTATCTTAAAGATGAACTGCGAGAAGATCCTATTGATTCTATGTGGCGCCAAGTTGCAGCATCAAATTTGGCAGTGAGATCTTTAAAATGAATGTCTTGATGGCTCTATTTGCCAGCCTCTTCGAACGTAAAACCAGAAGCTTTTGAAAGGGTGCTTTGTTTGTTTTTCATTCTTACTGAACCAGGTGATGGTGAGGATAAGCAACACGATGCAAACAGGTCAATAACATCTTAAGTAATGTTGGGTAGGGACACTTATAGTAGCATTGCTGAACTGATTCGTAGCATTGACAACATCCTTCAACGGCAGTGGTCGATCCTTTTGTTACGCCTCCAAGGTTGCATCTGCTGCTCCGTGCCAACTGGGCAAGTCCTTCAGGAAGAGCAGAGATGGAGGGTGGAAAAACCGCACATCCAATCATCCCATTTTTCTAGGAAAGTCATCTTCCAAACACCTGAGCCACGCAAAAAACCCTTAGTACTTTCCTTTATACTGGTTGGTTGGTTAATAGGGATCCTTATAATGGTTTATCAAAATCCCTATATAACTGGGTAGTATAATCCACTATACAACCCAACCAACCATGGTATTTTTCGTGGCTCACCTGAAAATCCTGCACCTTTTGGTGCAGGATTTTTTCCATGAACAGCATCATTGGAGTCTTTTTTGGAAACCATCGGAAAACTCTCACCGGGCTAATCGCGGACTTTGCGATTCCCCACGGTTTTTTCAAATATATGACACCGACCAACCCAAACAATGCATGCAATATTCGGAGAAATCCTGCACCAGTTGAGGTTGGTAGTTTATCCCACTATTTACAGGGTTTGACACTTTCTGAACCATCAACGGAAGAACCCGGAAGAACCCCCAAAATGCCAATTTGGGAAAATGTCATGCATTTTTTTTTTGGGTATCAAATGTGAAGCTTGATGCCACCAATGCTGATCCTTGAGGATTAAGATATCCTTTCCTATCGTTTGGCAGTCGATGATGTTTCCGAACTTCCCTTTCGGTGGGGGATATGGACTGGGTCAAGGGTTATTACTGGATTACCAACCCAAATGCGGGAATTCCCTCAAAATTACCAAAAATAGTTTGCATGAAGTTGGATGCCCCCCCGAAAATAAGTCCCATTTAATGACCCCCGAACCGCAGCAAATGATCCCCGGAGAGTTATTAGTGGCGCTTTTTTTCCGCCATTGCAAGAGTACGCTCCACATCGGAGAATCGTTGGAGCCTAAGTTCCAAAGCTTCAACCCGGAAAAATGGTGGCTCCGAAATTGGAGGATGATAAACCTTACTATGAAAAAAATGGTGGTTAGACTTGCAGGGCATATAGTATATAATATATATATATATATCTATATCATACTATGAATTTCATAGTATCATATATGAAGTATATGTTGGATATGAATCATATATTGTATCATATTATGTCATATTGATATCAAAATTCATGATGTTATGTTGTATTATACTATGTTCTGTCATACTGATACTAAGATATACGATATCATGTTGTATTCTACTATATCAGGTCATATTGACATCAAAGTATACGATATTAGATCAATTTGAATTACATCACATGAAATCGTGTTTTATCATAGCATACCAAATTAAGTTGAGTTTATATATAGTTGCATTATCTTCTATTCTATTCTATCATTCTTCATATGTTTCTTGAAAGGAAAACATCACAGGGTAGAACTTCCAACCTTTTGAACAAAGGACGACCGAAGTTGCGTCGAGAGGAAGGCTCTTCTATATATATTCGCACGGATTTTGAACATTGAGAGGAGTGATTCAACATTCAAAACTTGAAAGCCGATGATGTCATTGTTTGTCAATAAATCTGGGCGTAAGATATGATGCGTCTCGCCATACTAAGTCAAATAAGCCTGCTATTGGAAGTGTCTTCATATTCAGAATTACCTGTCGTATCCTGTAGTTTGGTCTGCAAAGGATGTGATTGTTTTGCCCCAAATGCATTACAGTGTTTCGTTGATATTCCATGTAGGTGACTGTCATCTTGATATTTCAATCAAATCTGATAGCCTACTTATTTTGTCAACAAATGGTAAAATTGTTGGTTTTGGGGTTGGTGGTTTGGGATTCTAAGCCTACCCTTAAGTAAATTAACCATTAGCCAATTTTGCTAGCCAGCAAAATCATACCAGTGACAGGACATCAGGCCCTTCAAATCCTTTTGTTGCTCCAAACAAAAACCAAAGCAACAAACACAGCTATCCCTCCACCACCTCCAGCACCCAAACTTTCAAGATCTCCCAGAGAATATTCAGATGCTGTTACATCCTGGCTGATTAGAAAAAAATAAAGATCATTGGAGATATATACATAACACCCCTCTTCTAACAAACACGGACACCAACAAGTCCCAATAAAAAACCTGAAAAGAAATCCTCTTTTCCAAAGCCATCATTTTTTATTTGTGGGTTGGGTTGTTCCCATCCCTTTTTTTAACAAAACACCACCCTCCAAATGGGGCCATCTTATTTTTGGGTTCCCTTCTCCAAGCGACAACTTCAAGACACCCAAAGCATGCAACGCACGGCTGCAAGAAGTGACCTCAGGCAGATCGGGGGGAGGGATGGGATCCTGCCATCGTCCGAATGTTGGGGGTTATAACTGGAGTTTTTCATCATCCCAAGTTACTATAAATCATTTAATAACTCCATGGTTAGTTAATAAGTTCCCCCTTAAGCATTGGGTTGGTTGGTTGTGGGACTTTCCCTTCCAAATGGTATGTTTTCGGACAAACAAAACGACCGAGTTTCAGCCCCTAAAAAGTTAAGGAAGATGAAGAACTCCTTTTGGGTCTACCCCGGCCGAGTTTTCCAACACCTTTGAGGTTGACCTTTTTTGATGTGAACCCAGTTTGATGTGTTAAATCTTATGTTTGCTGTAGATTGTATCATTGTATAAGCATAGAACACCTGGCATGTGTCGCCCGTTGAATTGATAAGATTTGGTTGTTTCTTCTTGATCTTTTTGTTTTCCATCATATCTTTCAATCACCACAGCCACGGGCTCATGGTCAAACACCACCAGCCACGGGTCAACAACTTCCACAACCTCCTTCCTGAGCTGAGTATTCACACCACCAAACTGCAGGCGGGTACATCTACTTGCACCTTGACGAAGGCGCAGGTGCAGTTGGATTTGATTGTTGTAAAACTCATGTTGTTTACTGTTGATGTTTCGTTGAGAAATCGGGGTTCAACTCACCAGTTGATATGAATATTTCATTATTGAAAATCCATTGAACATATATTGAAAATCAGTTGCCAAAGGATTGATGGTACAGGGTTTTATACATCCAAATCCGGTGGGTTTGGCCGGCTGGGATTTTCTGAACGCCATCAACAAGTAGTAAAATTCTGATCAGACTTCACGAACCTGAAAGATGTTTCCAGAACCGGTTGCCATCCCCTTACGTATTCACCTGAATTTTTTCCTGTGAGGTTGTTCATTCTTATGTTCTCCAAAATGTCAAACAGATTTGGATCCAGATTCTTGCCTTGGAACCCATGGAAAATATATAAGAAAATCTAGATCTACCTAAAACTAAACTGTTCATAAATGGGTAAAATAACAGACCCCCTTTCACAATGAATCCTACAAGAGTTTACTGCCTACTACACTTTTTTGGGGAGTGGCACTATACTTGAACTCGGGGGTATGGGTACGTCATTACTTCGCCAAAGATTTTCTACGGTTCCGAAAAAACAACATGTTTAAGACCTGATCACCATCAGTCTGGACCAAAAGCATTACTGGTTGGTGGTTTTTCACCAACCCATCTGAAAAAATATGCTCGTCAAATTGGGTTCATCTTCCGCAAATTTTTGGGGTGAAAATTCCAAAAATATTTGAAGTTTCACCACCGAGACTCATATGGATGTTTCCAAAAATAGGGGTACCCCAAAAAGAACTGTTTATAATGGAAAACCGTATTAGAATGGATGATTTGGGGGTACCATTATTTTTGGAAACACTCATATTTTCCATTTGATCCTTGGATTTTCATCCATCCATCTTTTCAGCGACCGGCGGTCCACCTCATTGACCATGGCCCAATCCATTAATCGCAACGAGGCAGGCCATGCATTTCCCTTTCCCTCAGTTCGTGGATGGTTTCGTGGTGGGATGGGTGGATGCGCCTCCAGAAATGGAGTGTTTTTACGGTACGAAAGAGGGCAATATTAGGGTGTTGAACCAAAAATAGGGGGAAAACCCAACCCCCAAAATGGATTGGTTTATTTCATGGAAAACCCTATGAACAAATGGATGATTTAGGGGGAAAACCCACTATTTTCGGATACATCCATATTGCAAATCAATCGATCAAGTACATACCCTCTGGTAATCTAGCATAGCAATGGAAAATCACCATTTTCAATAGGCTATACATCTTCAAATGGTGGATGTTCCATTGCTATGTTAGTTTACCAGAGTATAAATCCATAAATCAAACCGCTTTTGCGTTCCGTTGCAAAATGTCTGAGATTGAGGGCGCAACAACACAATACGCTTGATGGAAGATTTTTCTTGCACCAGTTGGTGGTAAACCGTGCTCATACATGGATGATTGGGGGAAGAAAACTCGTCTTTGTCTCAAGTCCGCCATCACCTTGAAGAGCAAGGATCCACTTCGTCGTGGAAGTCTTAAAAATCATCTTTTTCTGATGTGCATGTATAGATATGTTTGTTCCTTATGTTCCTGCTACTTCATTCAGCAGCATGTTTTGATTCATTCACATGTGATAGCTGCCATCACCAAAAAACACTTCCTAAGAACCCCCTTAACTTCATCCATTCACCGGCCCAACAAACAAGCCCGAGTCTCCCATGCATTCAATGCTAAACTGGTTCCAGCACGGTCTTCCAAAGGACCCAGCCTTGTTTGTTCATGCTTCAGGTAAAGGAAGACTTAATTGGATGAGGGCGAAACCATGTTAATGTTGTAAAAAACACGGATTTTTTTGTTAAACAATTGATATTCAATGCTAATGTTTTTGAAATCTAACTTCAGTACCAAACAGTCATCTCATTTTGTTCCACACGACTTGGAACATCACACCATTTGATTCAAACATTTATCAGTGATTTAGTGAGTGTGATGCGCTGCATACCTCTTAATAGTGCTGGTAAGGCAAATCATAAGAGATGTGGGAAGCACAGCATAATAAACATAGTCACTCACTACCATTCAAATGTAAAATGGATACAACTCATCATGTTAACACCCTCCCAACCAAGAATCTCGAATAGGTCCAAAAAGAACATCAAATTCAGAAAACACACAACTTGCTCTCCTTTTTGTGTTTTCCATGATGTACTCCAAGGTCACTTCTTTTTTTTAAACAAAAAAAAGGTGTTGCGGACCCAGTGACATTGCAAGGGTTCTACTCCAAGCTGAGTTTTCCGCTGCACTGGCAGCGCTGGCAGCCGAGTTGATCAAAATCACATCTTGACGAAGGTGGAGACCTCCGTGGGAGTTGAATTCCACCAGATTTTTGGACTGGGCGGAAAACCCTCCCCCCCCCCAAAAAAAAGGGTATGAATTTCACACCCTTTTTTGAAGGGATGATTCTCTGGAGAAAATGGCCGGTAAATAGCTCTGAAGAAAAAAACATGGGTGGTATAAAGGATATGTCTTCTAAGACCTTCATCATCAACGTTCAGTGGAAGAAGGACTCACTTCACTTTGAAAGCAAAGGATTGGAGAGGTATCCCATCCGTCACTGAACGGTGATCGTTGGAAGAACATCTTCTTGAATGATTTCCCTCTGTCTTCTGGTAGAGGCACATAGCAATGGTGATCCGATGATTTCTTGTTGATGTTCCTATTGAACACAATGATTCTTCCATTTGCCATCTTACTTTGTCGAATGGAAAAGACCAACAACTGGACTCTTTAGTTTCATGCTGTGAAATGTACAAAACCCAGGCAATGATATGATGAACATTCATACTGTTGATGGTTCAGAAATCCTGCACCACCTGGGATGTATCAAACCCTGTAAAAATGAGATAAACTACATATCAACTGGTGAGTTCACCGGATTTCTGGTTGCCATCAACCGTATCTTCATGAAATGCCACGGGTTTTTGGAATCATCTGACCAAATTAAATAATATTTCACGTAACCTAAATTTCCGAAATTTCCCTTCCAAAAAGCCTACCTTTTGGGGGGTCCCGAAATCGGTTGAACTTGAGGATCATCCAACCCTGCCGAGTCGGCTGAAACAAAATGTCATCCAAGGTGCTGGATGTATAGTCCAATAGATCACATGCGTGACGCCATTGTCCCAAATTTTCCTGATAACAAAATGCTAAAAGAGGGGGGTGGATATTTGGGTTTATCAGGGGTTTCTAAGCTTTATACACCCAGGCAATTTTTCCTGATACCAAAATGGTTTCTAAGCTTTATAACAACTACTTTTGGGGTGGAAGTTGATATTTCTGTATATTTCCTTTATATTTGGGGATTGTACTACCCCAGTTATATAGGGAATAGATTTTGTTAAATGAAAACATGAGCACTACCCTGGTAGTTATCTTAAAAAGGAACATGATCCTTTTCAAACCTTCCTGGTGGTGCTAAATACTAGGCGGAGATTGAGTGGATGGATAGGATGGTGTACACTTCGAATAAAAACATGACAAGTATGGCAAGCAACATTACATCTAAAAATCTTGTCAAATTTAAGATGATTCGCCTGGACTTAAAACCTGTTCCACCAAAGGGCGGGAATAGGAACGGAATCAATTCCAAGGTAGATTTCTTCAAGTTTAAATCCACAAGGTAAGAAAGCCGCAATATCCACCAAACATACCGTAGATGGACAGCATATTCAAACCCTGGAAAACTTTATCCCCCACGGCCCCGCAAATTTCAAAGTTGTTTTCTTCTTCCAAGGGTTGAGATGGGTGGACCAAAAAAAGATCAGCCCCCCCAACATGATATGTCTAGCACCCATTGTTTAACATCGACATTTGTGGGACCAGGGGTTTCATGCTAATCTTTTCGTCAGGGTTTGAATCTTTTGTCCATCTACACCCCCGAAATTANTCGGGGTGTACGATATCATCGATATCATCGATATCACCACTTCAAAATATTCAGCTAAAACCAAGTAACACAAGCTCCCACAGCACTGCTACAGGCGATGATACTTAATTCTTCACGAAAATCCTTCGACAAATGCAATGCTAATCTCCTGGAAATCTTGGAAAGAAGTGGCGACCATGGTTCTTGCAGATTGTATCAAAACAAATTCATATCACATTATTAAGTGGTGTCAAAAGAACAAGAAAATTCTCCATCAACCTATGCAACATGTTATTTGAACAACTACAGAAACGGGGGGCGACATCTTCACTAGTTTCCTACATCTTTCATCACAAAAAAAAGGTCCAAAGACATCTACGAAAAATAGTACCATCATTCCGAGTCCATCAAGTCCGTCGTCCAGGCTCCATCTTGCCACTTTTCCGACCCCTGGAACATACCCCAAGTACCCCACGAATTTGAAAAGGAGTTCCAAATCATAAACACGTGGTGATTTGGGTCTGGGGTATGCTTCTTCCGGCGAAGTGGTTGGAATTTTCCCAGGGGTCATTATATGACACCAAGCAACATTTGCGAATGAAGATTGATTCGACCCTCCCCACAAAAAAGGTCCCATTGAATGACCCCTGTTTCACCCCAAGGAAGAGCTCCAGTGATAGGCTTTCTCTTGTGTGGCCACCATTGCTGCTAAGGCAACTTCGCTCAATTTCAACGATTGACGTTGCAGATTTGCCAACTGTTCAAGGCTGCCTTGGGAAAACGACGAAAACATTCCCCCCCTCAAAAACCCAAGGGTTTTGCAAATGGTTCATGATTCACCCCCCAAAACAAACAACAATTTTTCAGAAAAGAGGGTGGTCCATTAAAAATTTGAACAAAAGGTCCATTGCTTTTTATAGGTTCTTGTTCAAATGGTCCACTGTCTAAGGATCCCACTCCCTCAAGGAAAAAAGGACCAACAAAAAACACCTCCAGAAAAAAAACCACTTGAAAAGGGGGTTTCCGAAAATAGTAGGGAAAACTCCCCCCAAACCATCCCATTTGTTCATAGGTTTCCATTTATTTTCACCATCCATTTTGGGGGTTTTCCCACTATTTTGGAAACATCCAAAAGAAGCAACCCACAACTTGGAGTTGACCAAGGGACGTTGCCATCCACCCATCCGTGATGCAGCCAATGCTGAACCGTAGGTGAAGATGTCTGGGAGATAACCACGCCTGGAAATTTTCATGCGAAAAAAAAAACCATCTCGTTGTTTTTTCAAGGGGCCCAGGGGTCATGAAAATTACCATCAAGGGAAAAATCCCTCCAACTTACCATAATTATAGTTACATAATTACATGTGCGAATGAAGTTTTATTTTTTCTCACCCAAAAAGGGTCCCATTTCATGAGTCGGTCTGTTGTTTAATAAAAACATCCCACATCAAAGGACCTAACATGAGCCACGGAAAAAAACCCGGGGGAAAACCTTACTTTCCCATGGGGAAATATCCTGGTTGTTCAAAAAAGGGATCCTTTTAATGGCTTATAATCATCCCCATATAATTGGGTAGGATTTCATCCCCTCTATATACCCAAAACAACCTAACCATGGGTGTTTTTCATTGCTCATATTGGCAAAATGCTGGCCTTGAAGGATTTGATGTGGAAACGGGTTGGTTTCATCCAACCTCCGTTGGTCCCCCCGAGAACGAGCCTCGGCAACTCTAGATCCAAGGAATCTAAGATTTTGGACCAAAGTCCAGTCTTTTGCCAAGCACCTCGGGGATGGGTATGTTATTTTTTCTTTTGGTTGGGAGGGGTGGGGGGGAAAAGATGTTTTTTGTTGGGGGTTTTAGAAGTTAGAACTTACAGTGTTTTCGTTGTTGGATCCGGGGGGATTTGGAAACTGGATCCATTGAAAAGTGACGGATCCAAGGTCCAAAACTCAAATTGCATCCGGTGATGGATGCTGAAGAGACCAATTTTGGTCAGGACCAGGATGCAAGCTGAACATGATACAAAGACCAATTTGGAATTGGGCACTTGCAGATATTTTCCAGGAAACCCATATATCCTACCTTGGGGAAAGGAACAACATCTTCAGAAATGAATTGGAAATGGATATCTTAGTTCCCTGGAGTGTATATAAGCCTGCTGTTTCTTGCCTTTTCATGGTTGGCTCATGGAGATTTTTCTTCAAATAGTAGAATTTCCCTATCACCCCAGATGATAGGGTAGGATGCGCAGTGACCCTGATGGACGGCAAACATCCTGTTGGATTTTCTAGTTCCATCTTCTTTATCTACTCCAGGATAGGTATACGAATGATCACATATCATCAGGAAAATGCTGCCGCTGATCTTCGCAAACGGCGGAAGGCGGAACCAGCATTACGACCTCCTCAGTGTCCCCGGGTCCGTCTCTCGCGATATCCCGAGTGGCCCAAAAGCAGATTCTGCGACAGAAGGGTCGGTTCGAGCTGCACGGTTGACAAACCTCTGCAAATCCCCCCCCCCGCAGCGATGCTGAAACAAAGTCCTTCCACCCGGGTGGGATGTGATAGGCATAATATATGTATATATATATATACATACATACACACACACACACACTATAAGACCCATTTATAGTATATTTGCCTACATTTCGATGAGTTTTTACGGCATTCATATAGGTACAGACCTTACAAGTGCCATTGGAAACTGTGTCGTCAACAAGACCGTGGAGATTCTTCATTTTGTTCAACTCTTGGCTGAGATGTGGGAACCCACCTCCGGAAAACAGAAAAAACATCTGAGGGGTTTTTTTCACGGTATTTTTACAATTAATATTTGGATCTACCCACCCAGGATGCCAGTTACTCGTGGCAAATGAGTCGGTTTAGGTTGGAATTCCCGATCCTAAAAATGTTTGGTTCGTCATCCTGATGGTGACTGTCATCATAGGTGAAGGGTAGATCCAAATGAGTATCTTCCCACAAGCGACCAAAATCCATATATCACTCTATAGTTGGTGGTTGCAGCTTTGAACGAAAAAATGGGAGTTCATTGCCTCGCGCCAAATAGGTGAAACTTAAGCAACAAAAAATAGTTGAAACTACCAAGTCTAGATATACACAATACGACCATGCTTCTCTTCTGTATCATGAATCAACAGCATCGAATTTGCCCATACTGTTGATGGTTCAGAAATCCCAAGGCCAACCACCTGAAATGTCTAAAATCCTGCAATTTTTTGGGAAAAAAACTACCGTTCCCTCAACTGGTGGATGCCTTTACCGGATTTCTGGTTGCCATGAACCGTAGGACCCTCGCCAAGTAACAACTGAGGAGAGTCACGGCGTCGTTCCATTGCTGCTTACGACAAAGCTCGCCTTGGTTCGAAACCCAAACGGATGGGTGAAACAAATTAAGGCGTAGAGGGGGGTTTCTTTAGGTGAAGTCAAATGATGTTTGCGGCACCTTGTTTTTTTTGCACAAAAGAAAGACTGTTTCTTTTTTGTACATGGATGTGTTTTTTTGGGTGATACTGGTTAGAAAGAAATCAGCAGCTAACCAAAATGGAGAATATCAACCATTTATGCCGGGTTTTTATACATCTCAGGTGCAGATTTCTTTGAAGGGAAGTAATGTGAGGAGATAACAACCCTGTGCAAATGGCATGAGTGAAGCTATTTGAAGTCCAAGGTGAGTCAGTTGATGGCCATAATGAAGTCTCTTTGAAGTATGTTTACAAATCATACCATTTCTCCCATAATCATGGTTCAGTGGAAAATCACCCTAAATGAAAGGAAACGATCATATTGGAGGGACGCATTTTCCACGTAACCGTGATTATGGGAGGCAGGGTAGATAAATACCAAAGGCTTAAGTGAAAAAATACTTCCCGAACTCACCTAATTGGTGGAAAATGAAGACTAATCGATGAATCAATGATTCCAAGCCTTTCTAAGCTTCCTGATCAACTGTGAATTAGGTCAAGGGTGATTCCAGGGACTCCCATATATTTAGGGATCCTTATGGGAGTGGTATGGGAATAGTATGGGTAAGGGGTCCCATTGTTGGGGGTCCCTGAACATCCCTCCGATTAGTGTGGAACATCTGGAAAATACATCCAAATACTAACTCCATCAAGGAGATTTGGATTTTTTTGGCCAAAGATAAGGACTCTATACTCTATACGATACAAGTTGGGGGTTGAACCAACCCATTTGAAAAATATTTGAAACCAGGAAGACAATATGAATAGTGTCTGACAAAAAAGATCCGATCTGCTTTGACTTCCACGCAAATCTTCATTTCCAATCCCAAATCACCGTTTCACCCTTCAACCATCGAACCAAAATACCCTTCAACCATTCAATCAAGACGTCTAGTGCACTATCAAATGGTTTGAATACCTCTAAACGCTTGTGAGACTTGTCTTTAGTCTACTAAGATCATTGGGCGTGGTGTCAAAACTGTTTAAGATCCAACATTTGGATATCATCTTTCATTGATGCTGTCGATTATCAACGATCCAACATGATTTCAAACACCTCCAAAATTACCCTGCAGTTTTGCAGGCTAGGACCCCTATGCTGGTGATAAATGGAGTTTGAGGTTATAACTAACTCCTCAAAATACATGGGAATTTCACTGTTTTTTTTTTCACCCCTACAACTGGAGTGAAATGGGCCCCCAACTCATACCCTCCAAGGAACGCATCCATATCCCCAAAATAAAGGAAAACCATCGACTCAAGAGTGCCAAAGGATAGGGGATATGCGAAGGTAACTGGTGTTCCGGCCGCCCACTTTGTAGTGACGGTTGATGGTTCAGAACTCCCAAGGCCAACCACCTGGGATGTATCCCAAACCCTGCAAAGTAATGGGAAAAAAACTACCAACCTCCCTCAACTGGTGGATGCCGGATTTCTGAACTATCAACACGGTGGCCGGGTCCAAGGTGCCATAGCTCTTGTACAGCACCGCCGACCAAGCACGTGGCATTGGCACACCCGACATCTCCTTGTGATTGGCCCCACTTGGACGTGGCTGGTGACATCCGAAACGCTACTGGTCGAAAAGACAAGATGTCAAGATTTCACCCTGAAAGTCTCAAATGTAGCGACTGAAAATGAATGGTTGGAAGATTACCTTTTCTTTTGGGAAGGTAACTTTTCAGGGGTTATGTTAAACCTCGGAGGTGTATCTGGTGCAGTTCGGTGTTTTTGAAATCGCGGAGAAAGCACAAACAATGTGAGTCTCCACCTTTGTAAGCAGGTATTGAGCTGTGTCATGACGAGTATGCAGTATGCTGTGAAAGATTGGATGCATCATTTTAAGGACACTAATCCACACGAATAGATACCTCACCCATGAAACTCAACATAGCCAGGTTATTCATCTTATAACATCGAGATTAAACCAGTAACCCCTCAAAAAAATACCATCTTCCTATCTATTTTCCTAATTTCCACCGTTGTGCCCCGTCATTCTCTACGTTTTCTCACACAGTTGGCAGCTGGGGGACCTCTTCCAAGATGCCCTGAAGCTGGTCAAAGTGTCGCGTTTCGGCCAGCACCTGGGAGGATTCATACAAATGACAGTCATACCAAGGTCATATCACATCGTATACTAATATACATGTACATGTTACCCCTCCCTGAAACTAACATTTTCGCCCCTAAAAATCGTGGTTTCCAAGTTCGGAATCTCCAAACTTCCAGGGGTTCATTTTCAGGTGCTATGTTAGTTTCAGGGAGGGTATATATATATATATATACAATCAAGATGTAGATGTATAGCAATTCAATGGAAACAACAAGAATTCATCAACACATTTGCTGAAAACATAACAAAAACAACAACTATTCAAACACATTTTAAACAAATGTGTGGATCATTCTTGATATTTAAGCCAGCTCCCTTTTCAGTGCTGCGCCTGCAAGATATGTTTCATGGCATCCGAAACATCTGTCACCTATCAGGTCCAATGGAGGGAAAAACGCTGAGAAGTCCAGGTTTGGCAGTTTCAAACTTTCCCATCTCATTCTTCTTCATTTTTTTTGACCAACAAAAAACCGACTCCAGGAACAGAAAAAATGGGTACTTTTTTACTTGAAATTAGATGAAGTCATAAATCCGAGATGTTTTCTAGTTGGTGGTTTCAACCCATTTGAAAAATATTAGTCAAATAGGATCATTTCCCCGAGTAGGGGTGAAAAAAAATATTTGAAACCACCACCTAGTTTTTCTTTCAAAAATGATTTCTGTGACCTTCATGGGTTCAAACAGGGGAATTGTCATTCCAATGAGTTTCCCCAAAACACTTGGGGGGGTGTATATTGATTGTTTTTTTTGTTGACCTCCTTAAGTATGCAATTTATACCATCTTGAGATCTAGTGGTGTTTTACAAAGGGGAAAGACACGTCTGTGGATATAATGTTGAAAAATAATACACTTATACGTAGACTCGTTAATTAATCATGAATAGTAAAGATATTTCACAATACATGACATCTATGCAAACCAAGAACTCATCTTTTTCAGATGATTTTTGATAGGTAAAAACAAACTCCTCAAAAATAGAGCCGTCAAATCATCTACCCGTCGCCAAACGGTAAAGGCTCAGATGCACCTCCCGCAGCAGCAATGCCTCTCGCCAGCGTCCCGCCGCTGAAGTGGCCGAAACGGAAGCGGAAGCATCAGGACGTACCGAGCGGTGGAGGAAGGTGTGGAAAAACGCGAGTGACCTGGGAGGATGTTTTTTTTTCTGATATGGACAGCTTGAGATTTTTTTTTCAGACCAAACTTTGACATGGTGATCCTTTGATGTTGGATTTTTTTGTGCAACGCCAGGAACAGGGGACAAAAACGATCACCATGGTTGTTAACCACTTACTTCATCCTGGGAGGATTCTCCAAGTAGGGCCCTACAACCGAGACACTGCGACCAACTGTCCAACGAACGTGGAAAGAACACCTTGGCATCGGAAAGGTCAACGCCTTGTATTGCCACCTCCCAAGGGCCTGAAAGCCATGGTGAAAGATGTGAACAAACAATCCGGGGGCGACAGTAGCCGCTGTGGGTGAAAGGTGGTTGTTGTTGTTGTTGTTGTTGTTGTTGTTGCAATTAGATTGGCGAAATCTCACGGAAATTACAAATCTGGGAGAAACCTTGATGGATTGCTTTCGGTACATGTTTCTCAATCAGACTTTTGCACAATGCGAAAATAAAAACGTCTTCTGCTCTTTCATTCAACATCTACAAAGCTACAGTGTCGTTACAAGATAGGTCCGTACCAGTTCCAGATGAAGTTACAGGGCCAATAAAAATGGCCTATTATAAATGAGTAACTTTTTTTTGAACCCTTACAAGTGCAGTTATGGGCCCTTACTACACTACCCACCCAGTAACACTCACAACTGAAGGATTTCTCGTTCATAAATCACTTCCTCCGCTTCCCGAAAAAAACATCTGAGACCTGCATCAGCCAGGTGTTGCCGAAGAGTTTCTTGAACTGCAAACCTGGTTATGGCCATTGAAATGGGTTGAGAAGAACATGTTACCTGTCCGTTGTGATGATGATGATGATGATGATGATGATGATGATGATGATGATGATGATGATGATGATGATGATGATGATGATGATGATTCATGATGCTGCTAATGATGCTGATCTATGATGATCTAGCATCATTGTTGTTTACAAGTGTCCTTCAAAGAACACCACACCAGACCTTCCGTCAGCTTCTCACCAAGACACGTCTCCCCAAAAGCACTGCTGCAAGCATAAGCCCACTGGTTGGCATTGCAGGCCTGACAACTGGGAAGAAATTACCCGGACCCTCCTATAAACACGGAAGTGCAAAATGGGTCCCTCTAATAGTAGTACACCTTTCAAATACAGCCATTTTCCACTTCCATGATTATGGGAGAGACTGGGTAGTATCTCCAACAGGATCGTTTCCTTTCATTTAGGACAATTTTCCACTGAACCATGATTATGGGAGGAAGAAATGATCAAAACGCAAAGGTACACTTGGATTTGCTTCTTCGATGCTAGGAAAAAGTAAGTTAAACTTTTTCCCGGCGGTTTTGTATGTTGGAATGAAAAAAGAACCCAAGAAAATGACCACCCTAATCGAAAAAAAACATCACCTTGATTGAAGTAGGCAAAGCAACCCCTTCCAAAACAAAAAATGAACTGGTATACTCCCCATCAAAGTTAGTAGCTCCCCACAACAAAAAGGAAACCTTTCCAAAAATAAACTCATCTTCCAACGACTATTTTTCAGGTGCTATCGTACCTACGTATGATAGTTTCAGGGGAGGGTACATCAACGGTTAAAAAAAAAAACCTCAGCCTTTTATAGGTTTTTGGAGACTCGGGACTTGAACAACAAAATTTTTGCTAGGGAGAAACCCCACAAAAACGAATCCAACGCAAAACCGTTTTTTTTTTGTTTCGTGTGAACAAAAAAAACTATCACGTTAGGGAAAAAACATTGTCCTTAAACTCCCAAGAACTCCAGAAACTGGGTGTCGTTCACTCCCATGGCCCATCCTTTATCGGATCCCCCAACCAAAAAAGAAACCATCCACTTTTCTTCCGTTTTCGGATCTCAACAAAAAACCCAAACGTTTAACCGCCGTTTCCCAAAAAACACATCTCCGGAAAACGCGCCTTGCGAAGCAATGTCTGCAAAGCTCCATGGTGTGCTAAGCAACGCGACCAGGAATCAGCTAAACGAAGGCACAAATTTTGGACGCCCTGAAGGTGCAGCGGAAATTTCCATGGGATTTTACGCTTGGCATTGAACACCCAAAAAAGGGGGATGTTGTTGCATGGGGCCACCACGCTCCAACTTATGAACATCCCTCCCACCCATGACTGGAGGAACATCCCCAAATCTTTGATCTAAGAAGGATGACAGATTCAGGATCATTCAACAGTAATCTTTGATTTGTTTCTCTGGTGGTTGGAAAATATGCAAAATTATTCCCCTCATGGTGGTTAAATGGTGATTTAAAATGGTAGAAACTAAAACGTCGACTTAAACAAACAAAAGAATATCAGGTTCATTTTACCATGATCATGCACACACTTTTGAAACTTCAGGAGTCAATTGTTCAAAAGCAAATGATGTAAAAATTGAAGTTGCCTCACAAAACCACCCTGATCAGATGATGGTAAAAATAACAAATGTTTGAAACCACCACCTAGTCTAGATTTGTACAGATCTGACAACGTCCACCTTCACCCAAAACCAAATAACTTTCGAAAAAAAAACACTCCAAACTTTTGCCTCACAAATCCATGGCGAACCTCATCTGCCAAACGTTGTGCATGAGCACGATTCAGAAGTTGCACACTTTGCCTCAAATTCGCCAGCGGCTGAATTCCTGGTGGATCTTTGATCCTTCCAAGTCAATTACCATATGTGCCAGGGTCTAAAGTATGGTCATCCTACCTTTAGTAGGAATCCCTGCAATAGGTATAAACATACCCTTACTATTGGGTTTATGATCCTCCCATATTGTATGAAAAATAATGGGAGTTTAGACCCGATCCCACATGTGACAGAACAGAAGGTCTCGCATTGCATGGAAATGTTCCCTGCAACTTTTACGATCTGAAAACTTGGATATTTTCGGCTGATTCATCCAAGATGTGACAGGGCTTTGTGATGATTCTTTCGTTTTTTTTGGTGTGTTTTTTTTTCAACATCGCCCCTTTTTGGGTGATCCTATAGCAATGATGGGTTCAACCTCTACCTGTTCCTTTCGTGGATGTCTTTTTTTTCTTTTTTAATGGGACGTGACATGACAAACCTCGCAAGGCCCCGTGTGACCCAAATCTGTTTTTTCATCCAACCTGCTTGTTGTGCAACAACAAACCAAACACAGGGAGAGATTTTCAACTCAACCCAGCCATCATTCGTTTTTTTCCCCCTTTTCTGTTCCCTCCGGAACAAAATGGAACCATAGCAATGAAAAAGAACGTGCCTCTCAAAGAATGTGAGTCCCATGCAAAAAATATTGCATGAATTTCCATTGTTGATGGGAAAGAGCCCGGTTACAACAGGGTACCCGTTGATCATTCAAATATACCATGAACATTTGTTTTGACCATCCCGATTTGGTGATATATTTTGTTCACCTTTTTCAATCTTCCATTGAAACAAATGAAGGGAAGATTTTTTGAGCCCAGGTCGGCGCTGCTAGTTTCTTAGGAAATCTTCTCCCAGATGTTGTGCCAAGAGTCATCCAACTGCTGCTGGTGAAACTTTGAGACAGCTCCTGGCCGTTTTTTGCGCGGCTTGGACCGACATCGTTTTGGGTTACACCCCACCCGGAAATGCCAGTTTCTAGTGGCAGGATTCCTGGTCGCTGAAAAATGTTTGGAGACCGTCATCCTGGTGGAGCCAGCATCCATTTGGTGGGGGGTTAGATCCAACTAATACTGTGGAGATAGGAAAAATCCGGCTAACCACTTAGGATGCCCGAAATGTTCGTTTTATCCCAGTATCAAGACCTTTTTCGGGCATCCTGAATGGTGCAGGGATTTTTTTCCATCAACCAGATGTATAGATTTGGTATGCGAGTTGCCAACACCAGGGATCAGATTTTTTCGGGGATCCTATCCTAAACCTTCGCTAGCGTCTCAATGGATAGACCACTAGGTTTCACTAACAGCTCGCCCCCCTGAAACTAGCTGGTGCCCCAAAAAGGAAAGTCATCTTCCAACTACAACTTTTTCAGGGCAAAACTTGCTGTTAGTTTCAAGGGCTGAGCTGTTTCGTCCTTCCAATCATCAATCTTCAGGTACTACACTCCCTGAAACTAAGAGCAATTTCGCCCCTGAAAATAGGCCTCCCCAATACGAATCCAGGAAAAGGCTTGTATTCCAACCATCCAATTTAGCAGGGGCTATCTTAGGGGTCGCCCAAGTTGAGGCGCCAAGAATCCATTGGAATTCACCGAGTGGGGCCTCAACAAATTTACAAAAACACATTCAACAAATGAGGAAAACACGAAAAACAACTAAAGTTTTGGGCATCTCTGCAACATACGCAACGTACGGAATGTATATCTCACTCAGTATATGAACATCATGTACATATCTATCAAACAATATGTGCCTTCTGATTTTTCACAAGTATACACATATAAACATAGTCATTGCTTTCAACCCATTTGAAAAAAATGCATAAACATGCATTCATTTCTCCACATAAGGGTGAAGCATACCGAAACATCCCTCCATGAGACAAATGGCCGTTTGGACATTGGGTTTAACTTTCCAATCATCGGAAACACTCAAATTGGATCATCTCCCCAGGGGTGAACATAAAAAATGTTTGAAACCACCACCTAGAACACTTCTAACCAGTTTCTTTTCTTGGGATTCATCTGATGTTGAGACAAATTTCTGAACTGATAGTATTAGATAGACCCTAGGCAAAATGTTGCCTAACAGTTCGCACCTGAAAATGGATGGTTGGAAGACTACTTTCCTTTTGGGATGGCCTATATTTCAGGCACGAAAATGCCAGTTTCCGGGAAGGTATAGGAGGTGACATGGTTGGCAAAGCTTTTTACTTTTGGTCCATAGAAACATGCCAATGAGACTGCTACACTCATCACGTTGGGCTGAATGTTGGAACGCCAAAAAAGATCCAACGCCATGTCCTCAGATTAGCAAACAACAGGGTTTCAGATGAAGGTGGGAGATTTCTGCTAATGACACTTTGGTTAAGGATAGCTATTTGAGTGACCCTTTCAAAGATTATTTGTAACCTCCAACTAGGGGTCCAAAGGGAGATTGAATCAATTGGTATGTTTATCATCGATTTTCTATTTATCCATATTATTCAGTCTTTGTGTAGATTTATGTTAATTTTGGTCCTGCCCAAAGATTACCAAACACTGTAAAGGTGGATAATGAAGGTCAATAAAGATTCCCTAGTAAAATAGATTAAAATAGTGATTACTATTTGCCCACTGTGAAGCATGGTTTAGGCATCCGCCATGTCAATATGAATGCAATATAAATTTCATTCATCCACGCAATTGACTTTATTTCAGCAATGATCAAAACCCTTCAAAAATTCCATTACACTGGTTGGCCCATGGGAATCCTTATATTTTTGCTTTACTAATCCCTATATAACTGGGTAGGATTTCATCCCTTATAAAACCCAACCAACCCAGGGGTTTGCTCCTTTCAGGACCCATTCCAACCTCGCCAAGACCCCCGCGAATCCGAGTTTTTGGTCTGGAGTTTCATTGCGAACAAAGTCCCGACAAAATTCCCGGAGTTTCGAGGTTTCCAGTGGAAAAACCTTTCAAAACAAAACAAAAGGTGGACCCCATTGGAATTTGGATGCATTTTTTTTGTATCCAATGATCATCATATCATTGGAGTTCAATTCATTTCCTTTTTTTGGAATTCCATAGGACCTACAACTCAATGCCAAACAACAAAAACGATCAACGAAAACAACAACAACAAAACAGAAAGGTACTTCGAAACCCTGAACAAAAAACTCCACATTCTATTTCTGGACTCTTTAAAAATGTGTTTCTTCAACTAGTTGGTGGTTGAACCAACCCCCTTTTGAAAAATATTCGTCAACATGGGTTCATCTTCCCCAAGTTTCAGGGTGAACATAAAAAACATATGTGCAGTTTCAACACCTAGTTATATATTGCCAATTGGATGATTATATGCTACCTACCCACCTTTTTTAAGGGAACCTAAATGAAACCACCACCTATATTCCCCGTTTTTTTTTCTTTTTTTTCGGATGACGAATTTTCTGTCGAGTGGAGTAAACCACCAAGGATCCCAAGCTCGTTCTTCCTGTCGTGCTTGCAATAAGGTGGTCAAGCTAATCACCTGAAAGTTTCGAACCCACCATGGGGTTTTCCCCTGGGTTTTTGCTGGTGGAAAAGTGGACCCTGGTTTAACGGGGGGGTTTCGAAAAACCCTTCCGAAAGATAGAACACATATAACTATATATCTTCCTTTTTTTTTTCGAAGGAAAAAAAAGGAGGAAAACACGCGTTTTTTTTTTGTTTTTTTTGTGAAGTGTTCTCCAGCCTTTTTTGATGTTGCTGGAGGTTTTGTTTTTGGACTTTGTGCCATTCAAGTGTTTGGAGCATCGGAGGGTTTTTGATGACGGATGACCCATTGAGATTTCAAGTCAAACAGCAACATGCCAAAAAATCCAGAGAAGTCTAACGCCTTGAAATGCTGGGAAATCTGTGTTAATGTAGAGACAGAGTTTCCCCCCCGCTACCCGAGATTTCCAAACAAAGCATCTAAAGCTACAACTTTCTCCAACTTCAAAACTCAATTTTCTTTCTGCCAAGTTCTCCAAGTGGAAAGATCTAAAGTCTGTACGTCTTTATCCATACGCTTATCCACAGAATTCCATAAAAGTCACGTGTTTGAAAATAACAAATCTTTGCAAAACTGCCACAAACATCTAACATCCTTTTCAAACAAAACACATGTATCTCCAACCGTTTTTTTGTAACAAAAAATCAACATCTTTTAACCAACACACACCCATACCTTTCAACACCCCAGGCTGTCCGGTCCGTGCATTTTTTTTCTGCTGGCAAGTCACGTTGGGCTGTAAATGATGCCATGTCATCAAGTCATAGAGATGGAAAGATGCCGTCCACGTACCTCACGGCCAGGTTTCGCGTTTGCGGGTGAGATGGGTGGGTTTCCCCTTGGAGATGAGGTCACTTGGGTGATTCGCAAATGTAACGAAAGTTGCTAAAAAAACCATGGATATCAACACGCCAACAAAAAAAACATTGGCAACTACTTGGAATTGGTGTTAACTATTGTCAGATCGAGATTCAATTTTAGGAACTACCTTTTTCATTTTGGGTTGTTTGGATATTGGAACTTTTACCCATTCCGATTGGCTTAAACTTTTGGATTTGATTAAGATGCTTAGAAAAAGAAACACATATTCTCCCAAATGGGTGGTTTAATGGTGACTTACCATGGTCATTCGAAAAAAACAACTTAAACAAATCCAAGGTACATGGTTGAAAACGAGCTTTCCAATCAGTTGTGATGAGGGCAAAATAAGTGGCAAAATCCTTTGAGTTTCAACTCTGGAATGAAAAAAAACTAATTGATCCCATCAAAAATCAACCATTCATGTAGCTAAAAATACCATAAAATGGAGTTATGACCTATAAATAACGGGGTTTCACTAGGTTTACCTATTCGTTGTCTCAGCGACCGTAAAATTCCCCCGGCCGCCTTCGGAGGCGGTGAACATGGCTGCATTGAATTCTCGACTTTGCAAGCGCAACTCACATCTGGGGATGACAGGCGGAGAGGACGTTGGTTGTTGTTGTTGTTGTTGTTGTTGTTGTTGTTGTTGTTGTTGTTGTTGTTGTTGTTGTTGTTGTTGTTGTTGTTGTTGTTGTTCTTGTTGTCATTTCTTTTTGTTGTTCTGCAACGAGGTGGACCGTCCCCAAATCCATGAGGCAAGAAACACACATCTCCGATTTAAATCCGAATAAACCCATGTTCAAACCTCCAAAAAAACATATGGGGGTTTCCTAGAATTGGGGGAAAACACCCAAAATGGATGGTGAAAATAATGGAAAACCCTATTAAAATGGATGATTTAGGGGTACCACCATTTCAGGAAACACCCATATCGACCTACAATCTTCATGAGAATTTAAAGAGCCCATCAGCTTGCAGATGCCACGTTTCGGCCTTCTTGAGGGGTTATAAAGGCCATCAAGGCCTGATAACCCTTGTCAAGGTGGCGTTTTCGGTCCCTGAAATTTGCATGATATCTACACTGAAGCTTTACATGAACATTCAAAACACACCAGGAAATTTGACATTTGTTCCAAACTCTCCTTTGTTTCTTTGCGACCATCACTTAGATTGCTTTTTTGGTGGTTGAAAAATGGTGAGTTACCATGGTAGGATCCATAAACAATCACACAAAAAACAAACAAAAGATGATTGATCTCTCATCCATGCCTTGCCATGTCGTTGAAAACCTCCAATGCTTCCTCCCATGTGACTGCTGCAACGGCAGCACTGAAGACATTGCCTCCACTACGACCATGCCTCGTGAAAAACAGGGAGAAAGGCACGAAAAACGGGGAGAAAGGCACGAAAAATACAACCATGGAGTTTTTCTATGAAGCAACGTCTACTTCTTTGAGCACCATGTGCTTCATAAAATGTTCAAACACCGTAACATTTCATCATTTTTTTTAGTCTTACGTAACTTTGATGCAATCCAACTGAGTCGGAAATCCAGCTGCTTCCGAAAGACATGACTTCGGAAGGGCCATTGAAATTACATCAACCCAAACTCATGAAAGTCCTTCGTTTCTTTTTTGCGAAAAAAAAAACAACTTCACTTTGTTTGGTTCAAAAAATCCTCATCCTGGAAGTCCAACCACCACCATTCTTTTGATGGGTGTTTTCTTTCCGAGTTTCACCATTTTTTTGAAAGCAAAGGTTTATCATCATCCCAAAGGAAGTTTGCCATTTGACTTCCAGGGAATTCCCATCTATCTTGGGAGTTCAACTGAGGGGAACTTCAAATTTCCGCCGCTAGTGGGATCATACGATTCATATTCATCCAGTCATCATCGTTTTCGATCGACACCCCAAGGACAGTGCGCTTCAAGAACAACTGACAAAATTGAAGGACAAAGACACACACACACACACACATCTTTGAAACCACATGATGTATTAAATGATAGGACATTGATGATCCACTCTATGAACCTCAATGTTTGGATTCACTGTTTTCACACGTACTATTTTCAGAAATAAGTGTTTCATAAGGCCTTATTAAGGGAAACCAATGGTTAATAACCCCTGCTCATAAGGCCTTATTTCTGGGAGGGAGGTACCTTGGGGGGGTGTAGGTTGACTATCTCCTGCCTCCAAGCTGGTTCTGACCGAAGGACCTCTTTCATGAGTTGTGAGGCGATGTCACGCCTGGCACCAAGTCCCAATGGAAGTGGAGATTTTTTCACCAAAGGTCTTGCTTTTTTCTTTTTTTGGCACCTTCAAAAATCCTTTCTAGTTGGTGGTTGGTTCCCAAACCCATTTGAAAAAATATGCTAGTCAAAGCGGGTCCATCTTCCCCCAATTTTCGGGGTGAACATAAAAAATCTTTGAAGTTCCACCATATACAAAAACAATACGAGGTAAGTATCTTTCGACGCAAACAACAAAAAGTTTTGCTGACAGGGTTTTGTAGCGGGGCGGTGCACCTTTTGCTACGGCCAAGAGCTGTGAGCACATTGACATAGGTGACCTGGGTGTTTTTCAGATCGCCCCTCGATCAACGTGTCAAATTTTTTCGTTGGGGGAAACATGGGCAACATGAACAGTTGGATTTCGACGTTTTTTTTTTTCGAAGTGGGTTACTTTTTTTGGGCAATTTTTGGGCAGGAACAGTAGGTCGGTCTGGAAGTTGAGTGTCTAGTTGGGGGCCGAGCTGGAGATGAAAAAAAGAAAAGGAGAAAATGATTTTTCTTACGATTTGGATCCACATATTTCCATGATTTTCCTAAATTCTTAACAAAAAACCTTTTAAAATCGTTGAAACCTACCACCGAATTATTTACTGAATTATTTACTGAATGACTAAGTTGATAAAACACTCAATGGTGCCATGAAAACCATGGTTGAAAAACACCCAGGAGGTTGGCTTATGTATTAGATGTTGGAGTTGACCTGCACCAGTTGAGGGAACGGTAGTTTATCTCATCATTTACGGTTTTTCTTACATCCCAGGTAGCGCAGGATTTCTGAACAATCAACAGTATTACGAAAGGAGGTGTGTCTGTTTTGCCCACCCCCAAAAAAAAATCTCATGGTGAAGATGTGTGGAATCCCCAAAAATTCTTGTTCCTCCACTCTTTGAATACATTAGCATGAAATAGTTAGTGGCTGCATTCGCATCCAAACAAACAAAGTTCTGCAAAAGACCTTCAAAATAGGCTGCAAAAACCGGGGGCAAATAGTCAAAGTTGTTCGGCTGCTGAAGATTGTTCTCGGACACCGCTTCCAGGTGTTGTTTACAGACCGTCTGGAAGCATCCACAGCTGCCTTCAAACTTTGGCACTACCCCCGATTTGCCACAGCAGCCTTCAATTTGGCCCTGTCAGGACACCGTAAATGCCACTAAGCAATGGAGATGCAATAGCCTGACTTCCAATTCAAGCTTCTTCTTCGTACGTCAGAAAGCACGATTGGTTGGCATAAGCTGCATATGCGATGAAGACAATTGAGCAACGGCAACAAAACCCTTATGATGTGAACCATGAAATCCTGATTGGTTCAGTTCCGCGAGCCTTACATCATGGCTTCTAAAATAATCCCTATACAACTGGGTAGTAGAATCGCATATATCTAGCCAAATTCTAATACTTCACCAACCTAGGTTTCCCTGAAATAAGGGGTCCCATTTCCCTTACTAAACCACCATTTGGGAGCCCAGCTCATGTGAGGTCGCTCTAATTTGATCCAAAATATCCCATAGGATCCATGTATGGAATATTTACCTATATACATTTCCCCTTTAATGTGGCCAGTTTTCACCTTTCATGGAGGTAAAATATACCAGTCCCATGGTCTTACGGGTATATACCCTCTAGGAAACTAACATATCCCCACCCAAGGTATATTTCAAGATGATTTTCCTTTTCCCAAGGTGGGATATGTTAGTTCCCTGGAGGGTACACCAAATATCCAGGGTCTTGCCTGGTCATTGCTCCATTTTCTTTCAAGCTAAGAAACCTCATCCAAACTCAACTCGCGAGTGCGCAGCTGGGACATCAAAATTAACCTCACAGTGTTTTTCACAAAAAAAACATGCCAAGTGGGCACCCCCCAAAAAACCAGTTACTGGTGGTTGGTGAACCCCAACCCATCTGACAAAAAATATGCGCACGTCAAAATGGGTTCCATCTTCCCCCCAATTTTCGGGGTGAAAATTCCAAAAATATTTGAAGCTAGGTCATATGTGGAGTTATGGGGGCCCAACAAATAACTGACCAAAAACATAAATGGTTGGTGGTTTCAACCCATCTGAAAAATATTAGTCAAATTGGAAATCTTCCCCAAATAGGGGTGAAGATAAAACATATTTGAAACCACCAACTAGTAAATGGCTAACTGTGTTTTTTTTCACCCCCTATAAGTCAGTGGGCCCTGAAACCTCATGATTTTTCCGTTGAGGCCTGAAGTCCTGAATTCGGGTATCAGTTGGGGGCCCTTGGTCCGTTATAACTCCACTGAAAAAATTCGGGGCTTACCCAAAAAATAAACTCGTGAAATTACCATGGGATTTAGGATTTAAAAGGCCATGAATCCGAAAAACCTAAGGCCATTTTGGGGTAGGATTCCCTAAACTACCTTTGAAAGGGTGATGCTGAGGTCGCTATGCCTAGAGGCCATGGCCTTTTTAGGGGCCAGAAATACGATTGAAATCATTACTATTTTTCTTAGGGGCCAAAACCTTGTGGCTCTCAACCGATAAAATCCCCGAAGGAATCTGGGGTACCTACAAAAATTCGGAAAACATGCGTTTTTTTTTGAACGAAAAAAAAACCAAGCCATTTTGATAAGAAAACTATATATGTACCATCCCTCAAACTAACAGCTTCGCAGCTGCCAGGAAGCCATTCACCCCTGGGAAAATTCACATTTAGAACCCTCAAATGGAGGTGGATGGAAGATGAAATTGTGTGATTTTTAGGAGGTTCAAAACGTTGATTTTTTAGGGAGAGTATGTCAGAAACTTCCTGCCGCCAATTTATTTGGAGCTTCAACTTAGAAAGAGACTTGTCTTGGGAGAAAACCAGTTGAAATGGCAAGATGATGTCGTGTATACATACAGTAATAATCAGGTACATTTATATACTGCACATGCCTCAATATCATGTGGTATTAGACTCTGGCTCATATCAACTAAATGACATGTGGAAAACATACCAGCTTCCACATATCTAAAAACTTCCAAGCACATCTGTAGTTATCTGAGATTCCAACATCATGGGCCATTCACCAGCCTGACCTACGTCAGAGAAAGGTCATGTTGATGATCCAAGTGAGCTGAAAGAAAGGCACGCTCGTTACATTCCGAAATTCCTGGTTGGTTAATTCCCCGGATCCGAAAAAACTGGCGCCCTAATAGTGGGCAGTATAACCCACCCTCAAAAACCCATGAGAACCTAAGTGTTTTTGTCACTGCTTTTAGTGAAATTCCAAGAGTAATCTATCTATACCGCACCTCCCTAAAGAGATTCATAGAGGGTCTTGATCAAAACACATTTGTGAACACATGACTCAGCTTTTCTGGGCAAAAATAAATCTGCGATTGGGAGATGCAAGTTCTTGCCGATGGATCCCATGTGCTCATTTGATCATTTAATGTTCAACGGTTTTTGATGGTCTCAAATCAAAACTCCTCCTCTAAAAAGTTGACTTCAAGAAGGCAAACCACCAAAAACACACTGACTAAGAAAATAGATACTTCTGGGCAAATTCTAATATTTCACCAACCTAGGTTTCCCTGAAAGAAGGGGTCCCATTTCCCTTACTAAACCACCATTTGGGGGCCCAGGTTGTGTGAGGTCGCTATAATTTGACCAAACACAGTACTTTGAAAACAAAAACATATTTCAAACAAAAAACGTTAATCCTGAATTTCAAGGCCAGTGATATTTTGGGGTAAATCATTTTGGACAAAAATCCTCAGGCATATGTTTTCCTACTGTTGATGGTTCAGAAATCCCAAATAACCACCTAGGATGTATAAAACCCGGTAAATAATGGGATAAACTACCTATCAACTGGTGCAGGATTTCCTCCATCAACAGTACCAACACTTTAGCGCACAAAGTTCTAACTTCCCAGAAAAATCCATTATTGCATCAACTTTTCCCAGACAATAGAATCCATCATGATTCACTGATTTCGAAACCCGAACAAAGAGCATGATTTCAAAAATTGCACTTGTTTTTTGAAAATAAAGCCTGGACAGCCATAAACAAATCACATTTCCTTTACATGATTTCAATCATGTTTTTGCTTTCTAGTATTTTGCTTCATCTTGCCACCCCATCAGCTAAGAAAACCAAGGAACCATCCTCCCAAAAATATTGGCCAAATTCTAATATCTCACCAAGCTAGATTTCCCTGAAATAGCCGGGGTCCCATTTCCCTTACTTTAAAAACCCCCATTTGTTGGGGGCCCAGGGACCCGTGTTTTAGGTCCGCGATGAAAAAATTCCCCGGTTTTCCAGCTGACCTAAAGTTTGAATCACCGCATTGACCGTCGAGGTGGTCCTTGGAAATCAAATTTCTCTCAGAGCTGAGGATCTGATTGGAACAAATTTTTCATCCAAAAAAAGCTCACGTTTCAAAGGAGTTTCCTGATTCCCTTAATAGGTGGTAGGTAGCATGTAATCACCCAATTGGCAATATATAGTGGTATATGCTGCCAATTGGGGGATTATATGGTACCTACCACCTACTAAGGGAACCAGGAAACTCCATTGAGGTTTAGGCCGGTTTAGGATTTGAACCAAAAAATCGTTCCCCAAAAGATCTAAGCACCATTTTTATGTAAAAAAAGTGGGATGGTTTCTGTCCAGTTGCTCATTTGCTGGGATTTTGTGTCACAGTATGTCTATGTAACAAATAACCGCATAGGGTCCTGACCCCCATGCGCAACCACAATTTACATGTGAGCTTAGTCAAAGAAAAAACGATATCCCACTCTTAGTGGGTACAATCAGGGGAATTTAAGGTGCAATGATGAGCTTCGGTTACCCCTAAATTTCGCCGGCTATTCTATTTTTCTGATGATGCAAAAACCTGGCATTGGGCGAGGGGTGGACCCCTTAGCTATAATACAGTAGGTGATATTGAGACTTGGTAATCGACTAAGGTGAGGTAAGGGATGAATGATACTATGGTAATAATGGTTCTCCTTGTAATGTTTTTTTTAGGGGATATCTGGATACCACCCTTTTCTGAAGAAAAGAACACCACATGAAATGTAAGTGAAGTATACATATACAAGAGGTTTTTGTCAAGTCAATCAAAACACAGTTTCATAAGGCCTTGCAGAACCAGGAAAAAAGTCTTTGAGTAGCTTCACCCACAATCTCTTCCGTGATATATAATTGTTCAAAATTCAGTCGCCAGCCTTGCTCTTTTTGTGGCAAGCTGGGAATCTCTCGGAACTAAGATAATCCCACCTTAGGAAAAGGAAAATTATCTTCAAATTATACCTTGGGTGGGGAAATGTTAGTTCCCAGGGGGATATTTCCAACACAAGAAAAACATCCTGAAAACCCAAGGTTTATGATCTTTTTGGATATCCATTTAGTCACAAAAAAACCTCAGGGAAATTATAGGCCTATGAGTCGAGAAAGGACCAAGTTTCTGAGTGAAGACTTTTCTCAACGAAACAAAAAGACTGGACCTTTTTGGGGGCGACTAGAAGAAAGGATAGGATGATATATGTGTATATCCAAATATATATCTAAATAGATGTATATATCCAAGAAATCTCCAACAGGACCCGCTGAACGGACCCCTAAACCTGAGTATCTAATAGCTCTAGCAACTTCCTTAGGGGTCCGTTGGTAAGGTCCCATTTATTTTTTGATGGGATATATATATATATATTTACACATTTACATGTTGGATTTATCCGCCAACCAGTAACAGTCGCCACTAGGAGTATGATATTTCTAGTAGGGAATCCCTGTAAGCTTTATTTGCCACTGTTACTGGGTCGGGGGTAGATCTAACAGAAATAGGTATGTATATATAAATATAAATATTATATACATGTATAAGGTCACTAGTCGCAAAATAATGCAACATATATTCATGATTCCAATGGATTGTTGAAGATTTCATGGACGAAAATTCTCCGATTTCAAATTCCATGACTGCCCTGAAGTTTCGAAACACATCGACGGGGGCATCTTAGAGTCCTCTTCTTTGGGGGTCTCCCTTTTATTGGAAAAAAAGGTCCTGATATCTTGTACCGAAAAAATCCAGATCTGAGTTTCTAAGTTAGGGAGAAAATCAAAACTCAATGGAGTCTTTTTTTGCCCCCAAAAAATCAGGGGATAGTTGGATGTACCCCGACCAACGTACCCCTATGGGCAATGCATATATAAGCCCTATATAGTGGGTATTTATGGGTGAAACAATCCCCAAGAATCCCTAAGAGAACACCAGCTACCCTCTGGTAAACTAACATAGCAATGGAAGATCCCCATTTTCAATAGGAAATACATCTTCAAAGGGTCCATTTTCCATTGCTATGTTAGTTTACCGGAGTGTAAATACCATGGGGCCCACACGTACGTTTAGGGGTTTTGTCCGTCCTGTAGTCCCTTGAAAAAAAACCAACCTCGCCAACTTCAAATGCTACCCAGAAATCGGCAGCAAGAACTTCGATTCCATCTGTTCCAAGAGGGCTAGAGCCTTGGTTTCGGGTTCACCTGGGTTTGTGGTTTGGGATATAAAAGTTCTGTTGGGAACGAAAAAACATGACATATATGATATATCAATTATAACTTAGATGCATTTGGTATTAGTAGATATCTTTTTTAGATAGTACTACCCTAGAAGTCAACCACCGTTAAAAAAATGGCAAACTTCCCTTTGGATGATGATAAACCTTTACTTAAAAAACCTGGTGAACCTCGGAAACCAACTGAGCTACGAAAAAAACCATCCTACTTTCCACTATACTGATTGTTTAATAGGGATCCTTGTATTGGTTTATTAAAATCCCTATATATGTGGGTAGTACAATCCCCTATATACCCTAACCAACCATGGTTTTTTTCATTGCTCAATTGGGATCTTTTCCCCAAGGATTTTGCTCAATTGGGATCTTTTTCCCAAGGATTGGAGTGAAAATTCCAAAAAGTGGGAATGAAGTTTCACCTCCAACCGATACTTACATTCCCTGAAAGTCCCTTTTGGCCATTTTTTATAGGTTGGTTTACAAACCACCAATTTTTGTTACGGAAAGGTTAGCAACATCATCCAATAGGTTCACCATCATCTTTTAAAAATTGGTGCCACCGGTCACTTCCAAGGCATTCTTTTGGAATGAAGTGAATGATTCCCCCTCCGGTCCCATGGGTCCCATCTACCATCTACTGACCGCGATCTGCTGTGAACCCCTGACAATGTTCCACGGCGGCTTAGCACCAATGACTGTATTGGCTGCCAAGACGTCCGGCGCAGGACCTGGGGTGGCTGAGGATGGCTGAGGCCAGCAACTGACTTGAAAAACGGGGGGCCGAAATTTACCTACCAAAAACAAAAGGCACTACAGTAATTTGGTTGATATCCTTGTGTTCACTCTTGGCTAACTCCTCAAAATATGGGTTTGGGATTACATGTTGGGGTTACTAAGACCCAATTTCTATGAAAATTTCAAGCATCCAAAACATGTTGGTGAAAGTGGTGATGTCTTAGAATCATAACTTTTGCTGGATGCCTTTTGGATATATACATCTTCTGGTTTGATTCCTGCTTCATTTTGTTGCTGGTTTCATCACGAAAGTTCTATGATATCTTCCGCGGCCATATAAAACCATTGGTTGCTGCAGTCTACCGCGGGTTTGAAATTGCGGGAAACCTCCAAACAAAACGACAAATGATGATTTGACATGATTTTCAAGGTAACCCACCTTGGAATGACATACACTCACAGACTTCCACAACAGCCCCATACCCACCCGAAGTTTAACATAGCCCCTGCAAAATGATGGTTGGAAGACTACTTTCCTGTTGGGATGGCATATTTTCAGGGGCTATGTTAAACTTCAGGTGAGCATGCAACAAAAAGACACCCGGCCTTTCACAAACATTTCTTGGAGCAATGCCACAGCTGCTTCCCAAGCACTCGAGTCCTATGGGCGAAAAGAGTGAACTAACCGATGCCCTGGAAAACACCAAAAAGGCTTGGAACAAAAGGGGATCCAGCCAGTTTCCCATGTCGTGTTGATGGGAAAAATCCATCACATGATTTTAACTGGCCACTTACTTCTCTTTGCTGGGAAGTGGCCCCCCAAAAACAACTGCAAACAAAAACGAAACTCATCTCCATGACACGAGTGACAGAAACATTTGATGTACGAAGCTCCCTTTGTTATCATCATTGTCAGCGAACATGGGTTGAATATAATGGTTATAATGATAACATATTGAAAGTTCATCATCTTTCATCCTCAACCTTGACCCCACATACTCACTGATGAGAATCCCATCCATGCGAATTTTGAAACATCATGTATCATATGTATCTGTATCAACCTTCAAACATTGTAACACCAACATCCTCCCGACAAAAACGAACACACAGATTAAACATACCAAACTTCACAATCATCCCGGCGGATGGTTTTCTGCACGTGTATTGTTAGAGTTTTCCATTGCAGCACCGTTAATGGATTTCTACTTTATATGGTACTTCCCAGGCATTCTTGCTCCGTTCTGATAACTTTATGCTTGAAATTGTGTAAGCACCAGGGAGAAAACCGTACATATTCTCCATGTAAAATACAAAGGAGTCTGCTCGAAGAAACCTTTTGAACGCCTTCACAGGGAACCTCTTTCAGGGATGAAATTGGCAGTTTCTTGGGTTTTGAAAGAAAACATGTCATCGGGTATATAGAAAAATAAATTCATACCACCTGAAAAGTAGATGGAGCAACTCCCATGTATTGGTTTAGCATAGCCCCTTACTAAGCCACCCTTTTTGGGAGTTGCACAATCTATTTTCACTACGGTGTACATTGGGCCCCGCCTAAACACTATCACAGTGGAGTGTTCTGATGTCAGAACTCTGAAACGTAAACGTGTTTTTGGGTGAAAACCGTGCCCCGCTCCAACCATAAACACTGGTTCACAATAGATAGTCAGATAGTCAAAATGAATAGGGTTCTCCTCATCCAAAATACATGTGATCTACCTACCTACTATGAACCAAGGTCTGCAACGGCACCCCCTCCCAAAAGATCTACTTAGAAAAAAAGTCACATTTTCTCTAAACCAATTTCACTAGGTATCCATATGCCTCCGGAATATTTGTATATATATATATACATATATTGATCAACATTTACCAAAAGTAAGGTTTATAGAAAACATCGGAATTTCACACCCCCACCTGACGTTCTTTCACACCTCACCTCCCCCCCGTTTCAAACATTTCCGACGGAGACAACGAGACAACGAGACTTGGCGCCTTACATCCCCTCAGCAAAGCCGAGAAGTTGAGCACATTGGCTTCCAAAGCTGCCTATTGGCACCAGGTTGCGGTTGGTGCCAAGCCTGTTGATGGTTCGATTAAAAACCCTAGGATACTCAACCACCAACCTCAACTGGTGATGTTTATCCGGATTTCTGAAATATCTAACAGTATCTCAACAAAGACACTGGATTCCACTGGGTATAAATATAAATCCGATGTTACATAAGGTCTGGCTGATATCTTTGTGTTGGTTGAAGTGAAGTCTGGTTGTGTTGGAAAACAAAATCCTGAGATTTTCATGAAGTTGCCACAACCAAACTAGACTAATGCACCGAAAAACTCCAACCCGAAAGTCTTCAGGCCATTGTTTGGAGTCAGTTTCCGATACTAACTCAACCACATCTTGGATTTGCGACTTCTGGTGGTGATTCTCATGGTGATGAATCTACCATGGGTCCATGAAAAAGCCGATCCGCAAAACATCACGAAACAAACAAATTGAACCAAGCTTAATCCCTAGAGATGCCTAGGAATCCTTCAGAATCCCCTAGTAATCCCCTAGTGATCCCAAGAAGCAAATCCAAGACATCTTTAGCCCGGTGAGCTAAAGAGGCGGTTTGGTTGTGACATTGTTTGTGAAAAAAACTGATCCGGTACATGTTCTTGAGGAAACTCATGAATCTTTAAAAACTTGAGATGCAGGTCAACCGTTCACATACAAACCATCATGAAATCAACATGATATCTAGAATGAATGTATATATATGTAAATATATATACAAATAAAAATAATCATAAATATATGTGATATAAAGGTTTTACACAAATGAACATTTGATAATCATATGTATATATAAATATACATATATATACATATGTATACTAAATCATGATACCTTTTTCTATTCTATGATTTTAATCTTGGTTCACTTGTGATCCTGACGGCCTGGCGCATCATCGCTAGGGATGCCAATGCATCTTGCCAGCGACGGGGAGCCTTTTAAGCCCAAGAAGCCCAAGTCATGGAGGTCTTTGGTTCAAAATGAGTTTTGCCTTATCAAAAGGGTTCATATGATCCCTGTGAAACCCTGCAGGATGAGACCCTTCACAGGGAAGAAAAAACACGTTTTGATAAAGTAGTGGGACCCCCAATATTGATCATGGGGGTTCTGACGGATCCTATGAAGGGTCATATTTTACCTACTAAATATCATCAGAAAAAGAACTCCCCCATCTTTTCCAAAAAAAATTACCATCAAAATGATGACAACCCTTCTCTGAAAGTTGATGGTTGGCTTCGATGAGATCCCCTTTTAGTTGCAAAGAGGGACCTTTTTAAACCTTTCAACCAGACCCTTCAGTGCTCCAACCCCCAACCCCCCCAAGCAGTTTCCGCAACCCTTTGGGTCTTCCAATTCGTATGGAAAATGGCTAGTCTTTGCTCATTCATGATTGTCAAAACAACATGGAATACTTCGTGATCATCTTCCTCAATGCTTTTTGGAAAAACGCAGCAACATAATGTTCTCATTCAAACCAAATGATGCTTTTGCGGTCATGGATCCCATAGCAGAAAGGATCCACAAAAAACCTTCACTTCTTTTGAATATATCAACAAATTCAAGAAAAAACGCCCAGCCAAAACCTTTCCAAATTTGAAACGTCTTTCATGTCACTGAGTTACTTCATTGACCCGAAGGATTTGCATTTCTTACTTGGTCTTACTTCTATCACCTCAAAAGGCACATTCAAAATGAAATTCCCCGCATTTTCCCCTGAAAAGTCACCGTCTTTTTCACCCCTTTAGCGGTTTTAAACTTCAACGACTTCAAGGAAAATCGGCCTCACATGCAATACGCAAGCCCCAATTCACGGCGTCACGTTGCAGACCACGATGATCTAATTCGCCGAAAAGATGCAATGCCATACGCCAAGCCATGGCCTCCATGTAATGTACATTTGGAAGATCATCCCATTTATTCTAAGTGGTTAATAACCACATGGTGATCGTAAGTCCACTAAGTAGGGTTGTGGGACCCCTTCCAAATGGACTAAATGACTTGTAAATGGGGGTTATTACCTAACCACTACCTGGGATGATCCTCCAAGCACTGGGCAATTATTTTGTCCCAGAGCATTGAGTCGTATCATTCCAGGGTTCCAGGAGTCCATATCCCCACATCATGGGAACCCCAAACCTTCATTTTTTTGGGTTATAAGTTATAATCTAGTGGGTCGTTTCAACCCCTTTGAAAAATATTAGTTAAATTGGATCATCTCCCCAGGTAAGGGTGAAAATAAAAAATATTTGAAACCACCGCCTAGGTTATAATTTCAAAGTCTTAGGGACTAAAACCCTTCATTTTTCATGGGTTTTTTGGGGGTTCAAAGGTACCACACTTTTGAGTCGCCTTTCCTTTTTCCCAAGGTGGGAGAAGTTACTTCCGTGGAGGGTAGCATCGTAAATAGATCTGGTCAAATGGAATGATATTTCACCAACCTAGATTTCCCCGAAATAAGGTCATTTTGCTTATCTTTTGGGGTGATTTTCTGCGAGGTCGCTATAATTTGAACATAAATTTCAATTTTGTGTGGTTGTAAATTTCAAATGCTTCACAATTATGCTTTGACCAACTTATACGGATTGGAAGACATCATTCAAGAAAACAAAAAACCCATAGATCTGGGCAAAGTACTATAATTCCTAAACCCGAATGCAGGGCTATTTCGCTTAGTACCTCATGGGGTAACCTCGCTGAGGTCGCTATACTTTGCTCAAAAAGATTCAAAGAATTCAATGGCGATAGTACTTCAACCAAAAAAACTGTATTTACTGTACTACTGTTGATGCTTCAGAAATCCTGCACCAGTTGGTAGGTAGATTATCCCATTATTTACAGGGTTTGGGATACATCCCAGGTGGTTAGCTGGATTTCTGAACCATCAACAGTAGTACAAATTCCGTTTTATGCCCAACAAAAAACCCAACAAATGGTGGTAATGAATTTAATGCAACAATCATGGCGAGTCAACCCTCTCCACGCCTTGGAGCAAGCTGAGATGGCACCATTCCAACCTCCAGCATCGATATCCGGTTTAAAGAAAGCAAGAAACTATATATGTAAATATAAATTTGTATATATGCATATACATATTTATTATAGTATATGCATTTATATATATATATATATATTAGTACATGTATAAATAAATATATATATATATATGTATGTATGTATTAGTAAATGTGTATATGTATCTTATACATTAGGTCCAACTCCCAGACACTGCTTCACAGTGGATAGTTCAAAGCTAAATTAGTGATGCTTCTTTTTTCCATTGTGAACCAGGGCTTAGGCATGCTCCAATATACTTATATATACATATCCATATACATATTCGTATACATAACTAGCCCCACTTTTGTGAACTGTAGACAAACAGTGTGGCAGCCCTGACCTTCCAAATTCTAGAGTATATACCCAGATCTTCTAGATATGTTAAATTTCTGCCTTTTGGTAGGTTTTTTTGGGTGAAAAGGCACAAATTTTACACACACTTGGAAGATCCAGGTATATAAAGTTTACATTTTCAGATTCTAAACTTTCATTCTCCACATTTCGTTTTTCCAGGTCCCGAATTTCAAGTGAAAAAAATCTTTGCTACAAGCAGACCCTGGGCTGACAAACACATCTTTTTGCATAATTCATTCAAACAGGAAGACATCAAACTGTTGAGTCACAAGCATTGAATCAACAAAAAATAAACAATGCACTCACCGGTCCTTACGAAAAATCATTCCCAAGTCCTCATCCTCAAGAGTCAAAAATTGACTATTGATGATCCTTGTTTTGGAAAGTGGAGGTAGCTGGCGGAAATCGTAACACGATCCAGAACAAGATTCAACATGTTGTTTTCGAAAAATGTACAGCAGGACTTTCGTTTGGCAGGAATGGATTTCCAGCCACTTCCGAATATTCCAGCAACTCTTGAAGTCTTTCCGTTAAATATTTTACTTAACTACGTAAATTCCATTGTAGATATTTTCCCCCCTTCATTCTATTCTATGTATGTTTAACTTGGTGATGTTTACCCTCTCTAGTTGAGCCACAAAAATTATGTGCCACAAAAATGAGCTGAAAAGAAACTACCATACTAGGCAAAACTGAGGTCCACTGCAAAAGGTTTATTTTTCGTGAGTTACATTGTTTCATTGCGAATGTTGCCACTATGGGCAACCGTGACTGCCAGGCAAAGTATTGTTGTTACTTGTCCTGGTAGCACTAACTTGGGATTGCAAAGGTATTCAAAACCTACCAAATCTAATGGGGCTAAGGGTATAAGGGACGATCAATCGTTTGATCCCCCCCAAAATAGGGGAAATCAAATGAGCCATGAGCCGCGAAAAAAAAACCCATCGGATACTTTCCATTGAATCCTGGTTGTTCAATTGGGATCCTTATGTCATGATTTTCTTGCAATCCCTACAGGATGTCGTCCCCAATATGATAAAGAACCAGTTAAATACACAAAATGATGGTTGTATTCCCTATATGCCCTATATATCCAGTTATAATTTCTATATACCCTATAATACCCTGTAATCCCTAATACCCTAAACAACCGCCATGTTTTTTGTTTTCCTTGGCCCACATGATCCCTGTGAAATCTCCACCCAAAAAACAGCCTTGGATATCGCAAGATTCTAGCAAGGCCACAGCCATAGGCCATTGTGTCGCCTGAATCGTTTGTCCAAACGGCCACGGAGAAATGGAAGTTCAACTAATGGTTTGAGTTGGTGGTTGAACCAACCCAATTGAAAAATATGAGTCAAATTGGAAATCTTCCCCAAATAGGGGCGAACATAAAAGATATTTGAAACCACCACCTAGTAAGTTGGTGGTTTTGGATTTTAAGGGATCAACATTTAAGGGATGAACCTATTTAGGGGATTGGGAGTATGAAAAAAAACAAGCTGGGATTCCCTTATGAAAGGGTTGGGATCAACTAATGATTTGTGTGTTTCCTAAAATGGTGGTACTTCCAAAACACCCCAAAATGGTCATTTTTAGTAGGAAAACCAATAGTTGTTGGGTACCACCATTTTAGGAACCCCCCATTTGGATTCACAACAAATAGGGGAAATAAGGGATTTAGTTGGTGGTTTGGGATTAACCATCCCTTTCATTGCATAAGGGGATCCAATCGGAATCCAAAGCACCGGGCCCAAAAACCACCAATTTACCATTCATTAAGGAAGACAATCTCAAAAATTTGAGAAAAACATTGAAATTGAAGTTAGGGTTGAGATTTCTTTTTGAGAACTTAGAAAAAAATACCACCCCAAAAAATTGGATCCCCCAAAGTTACAAGTGCAGACACAATCTATGGTACTTTAGAATAAAAACCTTGTTTCGGGTTGAGATGCTGTAAGTTGTAAGCAAAAAATACTTGAGACATGTAGTGTTGTAAAGTGCAAGAAATGCAAGACTAAATCTAAGGTCATGTTCAATACGTTGCTATCTTCCCAGCAGAATGCCATGAAAGGTACACAAGAGGAGTTGGACGACAAACGCCCAGCTTATTTTCACGTGCACCATAATTCTACATATTCAAGATTTCGCTTCGAACACAAGTTGCTTGAGATGTTGCATTTCATTCTTTCGCAACCTGCACTCCAGGTGACGTTTCACATCATTGGCCACGAAAAAAAAGGTAAACCCGTGCAAGATGGGCCCTTACTAGCTATAAATAGAGTTATGGGGCCCAATAAATGTCCTTGTAAATGGGTAATTGGCGTTATAACCCCTATAAGTGGAGTTATAAGCCTACTTATAAGTGGTAGGGGTAGGGGTCCACTTTGTGTATATCCCATTCCATAAAATCCTGGCTGGGCAATGATCGTCTTTATTGAATTTTCCACCACTAAGGGCTCTCCAGCTATTGTACGTGGTGTTAAAATGATGGTTGGAAAAAATGCAGGTGGGTCAAAATAGTAGTGGGTGTCCATACCCTTCAGTAAACTAACATAGCAATGGAAAATGGACCCTTTGAAGATGCATTTCCTATTAAACATGGGGGTATTCCATTGTTTTGTTAGTTTACCAGAGGGTAGCGGATTATAATAGAAGGTTCATCAAATGTACTACCAACCCAAAAGAATGCATCGATTTTTCAGACAACCCCCCCTCAAAATTACCATACATTTTAGCACGAAGTTTGATGCGCAAAAAAAACCATTTGATGATCCCTTCACCAATCTGGCCAAATGATAATTCACCAACCTAGATTATCCAGAAATAAGAAACTTCCCTTCCAAAAAGCTACCTTTTGGGGGGAAACCGTGGTGTGAGGTCGCGATGAAATTTGACCAGCCCTAGTAAGGGTATCATCTACCGAAACAACCTGAGCTTTTCATTTCTCAGAATCGGCACCTTTTCACAAGCACTCACTGCAGCATTGTTGGCGATGACGTTTGGTGGCAGTCGTTTACTTTGGCCATCGTGCAGTAAGTGTAGGGCCTGTGATCAAAACAGCGGGAATGATCCTGCATGAGAATTACTGTTGATGGAAGAAATCCTGCACCACCTGGGATGTATACACCGCTGTAAATAATGGTAGATTCTCCATATCAACTGGTGCAGGATTTCTTCCATCAACAGTATGATGTAAACGTAACACATGCACAAAGGCTTCGACTTCAGACTATGAAAAGTATGGCACATAATGCACTTGAAATAGCATTTCTGACTTGACAGGTGAGGTTGTATACTTTTCAATACGGGTTGCAAGTTGGCATTTTCCTGCAACAACCCTGGGCATATGCAAACATCATCATGCAGATTTGAATTTTGGTGATTGAATGTAATTGACTTGTGGCCTCATGTCATTGAAAAAAGGAAAAACATGCATCTGCCATTCCTGTTTTCATATGGGTGTTTCCAAAAATAGGGGTACCCCAAAATGGATGGTTTATAATGGAAACCCCTATTAAAATGGATGATTTGGGGGTACCATTATTTTCGGAAACATCCATATAGACGAATCGTTCAACCGCTCCTTCTGCCAAGCTTTGGCTTTTCCAGCAGCAGAGATGGAAGCCGTCCAAATCCTGGACCAGTTGATATAGAGAAACTACGTTCGAAGCGGCGAAAATGGTACTTAGTAACTAGTTACAAGTTGGGTTGTAGCTACAATTAACCCCTCTAAGTTGGTGCCTAAGCCCCCAAACATAGGGTTGTAAACCAACTTACGGGCTAGTTTACGAACTACCATGAGTCAAGTACCATTCTTTACCAGATTTTCCAAAAATATGAGGTGGAATTTCACCTTTTTTTATATCTTCATTTCATTCTTTGTATTGACATTTGCATACACCAAATCTATCACTGGCTTAGTGTATGTCCATATCTGAAACTTAGTTATAGTCCATATATTCTAGTTGGAAATTCGATTTCGTAGTTATCTTTTGCATGAAATAAAGACAAAGTGAACTAGGTTGTGGTTTCAACCCAATTGAAAAATATTAGTCAAAATGGGAATCTTCCCCAAATAGGGGTGAACATAAAAGATATTTGAAACCACCACCTAGTGAATTTGGTTTATGTCAACTACAGAGCGTTTCGGTTCTAGATTTAGCTCCAGCCAATGGAAAATTGCAAGGCCTGGGATTGTTGTGTTTCAAGTTTTCATGGCTAACCAACCCCCCCCCCCCACCCCACACCCTGTGAGAAATAAGGGTTTAATAAGGCCTTATTAAGGGAAAGCAATGGTTAAGAAGCCAGTAAGAAGGCCTCATTCTTGGGGGGGTATGTTAGGGGGGTTGGTTGACCAGTCATGAAATTTTTGAATGTATGCATATATCCTTACAAGCAGAGTAAGCATTGTCTGGCAGCAGTAAGTACCACAGGATTTGCAAGAAGAAATTCAACAAAAACAAACCGACTGCATCCATTGGAAATAGAATATTTCATTATGGTAGGTTCAGGGGTATCCTTCTAGTGGCTTATTATAATCCGCAGTTTGCTGAATAACTCTGCGCAAAACTTCACGGCAACTGGACTGACGCGATTGCTCCAATCCCTCATGTGGATTCTTTTCCTTCACCTGCTCGGGCAAATGTCTCCGCCTGCCAACCCTGCTCGGGGCATGAGCTCGAGCAGATTGTAAGGTGTTAATGGCGTGGAGCCAAACTGCTGGTTGGTTAGCGCAGCTTTGCCAGCAGTCAGCTCCGTGATGGTCTCCACAGGAATGCATGCTCCTAGGGCTGAAATTGGATGCGGGGGCTCCAGCCCCCCTTTGAAACACATGTAGAAGCCTCTGGTGGCCATTTACAAAATGGAACCTGTCTGCCATTGGCAAGTGGCGAAGTGTCACTGGAGGTCCAAGCCACTTCTCTTGTGATAGAAAAGAACGAACTTTTTTCTTGACTATGTACTTGCTGACACTCCGCCAGCCAACACCAGCAGCGGTGTGCAAGGGCACCTCTTGCAGCTTGTTATTGTGCTCTGTCTTAGAAGAAGGTAGGCATTTTTGTAACCAAACCCAGCCGCAGCCCGGGGCTGCAGGGCGCAGCCTTGACCATATTTAGCTCGTTTCAAGGCTTTGAAAGCTTGAAGCTGTGCTCCGCAAGGCCAGGCTGCGGCTAAGGCCGGCTACCTTAGCCACAGGCTGGCCCAAACCAGCCGAAAACCCTGTATAGTCACTTTTTTCGCACATGTGGCATGCTTGCAATTTACAAGGCTCTTGAAGGTTTCCCCGAGGTGCAGCTTTGGGTTTGCGAAAACCTGTTTGGAACTTCCCCCAAGGATTGCAAGATTGCCATGAGGCATTCATGTTTCCACACCGAACCCATGCGGTTGGGTGTAATCAAGCATATTCTTTGGGCTTTTGGTGGGCTCCAATCTAACTGGTAGTAGTAATTCATCCCCGACAATAAACAAACAATAGCGGGTGTTTTGTTGATACTCAAATGGCATTTCACAAGTCAATGGTCTTACCCTCCCTGAAACTAACAGTTCGCACCTGAAACACGGGGGTTGGAAGATGCTTTTTCTTGGGGCCGCTTTTTAGTGGCAGGTGCAAGCTATTTACGGAATGTTTTTCCCCTTAGCTGCTGCTGAATTTCCCCGCAACGTCTTTTCCGTTCCACTCGGTTCACCCGCAGTGTTATAACGAAGTTAACTGAGGGTTTTTCCCTAGGGATTTACTGTTCATATTTAGGTTCGGAATGTTTTCATCCCCCAAAACAGTTGGAGAAAAGTCCCACCAAGACTCATGAAGCCAACTTGATCCAACAAGTTGAGTCTCCTCAAAGCATCTTTCCCATCACCACGCGGCTTGGCTGACACACGCGGCGTTGCTGACGCGAATGTGGCCATCAGGGGGTCTTGCCCCGATGATCTTTTCGGTGAACCAAAACTGCGGAAACACGTTGGTATGGACCATGTAGTGCCTACTGTCAAAGCGAAACAAATATGAAGGGAACATACACACAACAGGAAAGGGGTTAACATATATTGCATGTTTACGTCTGGTGAGAAAAAACCTGACTGAATTATTCTAGGGTGATTTGACCATGCTGCGGTGATAATTGGATGTGAATCCCTCCTTTCCATTTCGACCCACAAATGTATATTTGGATGGTTCTTGGGCTTCTCTTTAATAGAAGCACTTCCAACATCATCTTTCCGTTGGAGACATACAATTTGATCACTAGCCTCTAGCAACTAGGAAACACATCTTCGCTACAAAGTGGGTCCCGAAAACCAGTTGTAAGTTATAAGTAGGGGCCATAACTTCACTTGTAGGGATGAAAAAAGACCCTGTTGCCCATTTTATTTCAGGCCATTTTTTTCCGGGGCCCCATATCCACTCCATTGGATTAACGGTCGGCTCGAAACTCCCATCAAACGTTGAAGGTCCATTCAACGAGATAGCCGCCCAGTTTGCCATCAAGCAGAATCATAAATCAGTGTCTTGTCCTAGATTAAAACACATTGCCCCCCTCGAAAACTAACATGACGATCGCTGGAAAATCCCACTTTTAATAGACATCTTCCAATGGGTTGCCTTGAAAAATTGTCATGTTCGTTTTCCCCAAATTTAGTACTTGTAAATACCAGCCCTCCTAAAATGGCTGAATCATCTGAAAACAATGACTCCATTGAGCCAGATGAAAAGCAGGAATCTGTATGAATCTTTTTTTCAACCGGATGATTCACACATGAAACTACTTGGTGGTTGGTTCCCCAACCCAATTTGAAAACGATGCGAACCGTCAACATGGGTCAACATCCTTCCTCCAATTTTCGGGGTGAACATTCCAAAAATATTGGAAACCCCTCAATCATAAAATGTCTATTGTAGACATTTCTTTTACGACGTGTCTATTTATTTTCACACACGTCCTCTGGCGAAGAACACCATGAGGATGCAGCCACACCTACCTGAAAACAGGTGGGGCCAAGTGGAAATGTGGTACTAAAACCCAACAAACATGCATGGGATTCACCGATTCAAACATAGTGAAACTTTGTATGGCACATGCGGGACCCCATGGCCATCACATTCCATGCATGGCATATTTACCTTACGCGAATGGATACATTTTACATGGTAAATGCAGGTACAATATAGAAATATCAGATGGAATTTCTCAAAAAATGGAACCTTCCCTGCCACTGAAACAGAAAAGTTAGGGAGTTTGATAACTAGATTGAAATTGGTTGGAATGAAATAGTTCCCATGATGTCATACACCAACATGACAACTCCCTCCCTGGAGGCTTTTTTTCTTGGGGCAAAAATCACCTTATGCGACTACATTTCACCAGATACTCTTGATAAACAAGGCCCAAACGAACACAACTGTCGAACCCCCTCCTTTTTTTTGTGGGCGGGTGGGTGTTTTACACTATCAAACTCACTGGGCCAATGGGTCAAACCTTCAAACTATGGGTCATGGGGGGGGGTTCTAGGTATATACTTATAGAATCCATACTCTCTCTCTCTCTCTATACCCAAGGGGATGTTCTATTCAGATAGACACAGCTACTCTAAATGTATCCAATTTTCCTGCACCAGCGAAATTCAAATAGGAACCTGAAAAACGGACCCATACAAGAAGTTACAGTCAGTTTTTGCTGTCATTCTCCGCATCCACCTTGCCGTTTTCCGCAGGTATGATGGTTTTTGCCCCCTGTGATCTAAAAATGGATCGTTTTTCATGGGGCCTCTATAAATGGCCGTTTAAAAAAAAAGCCACGGGGTTTCACTGGGCTGATGTTTTTTCACCACCCAAAAAAAATGGGAGTTTTGGGACCCCTACTGAAATCGGTGGGTTTTTTGGGGCCCAAACCACCGGGCCAAAACCTCCAACTGAGCAGCCCCTACCACACCCAGAGCCGCAATGCGAACCCGGAGATCAACATCCTTCACACAAGCCTAGGCGGCGTAAGCAGTGGGTTTCCATATTAATCGGATGTTGCTGAACCCCATTGACAAAAATATCATTCAAACACCCCTGAAGTTTAACAGTGAGTTTTCCCCTGAAACATTCTGGGAAAGGAAAACTAAATGCTATCCTCTTGGGTTTCGGTAACTTTTCAGGGGGCAAAACTGTTAAACTTCAGTGTGCTGGTCCAAGTTGGGGATCATTTCCGCAAAGAGTTGGGGACAATCAAAATATATCGGAGAACTTGCTAGCTGGTAGTTCTATGTACATAGATAGTGCTGAGGATCACAAGAACTCCTCTCACAAAACATCCAGTTTTTCAAAAAAAATATCCATTTCGTCAGTGAAAAATACATGAACAAAACATCCTGAGAATCTTCCAACTAAGTCACAAAACCAAGAAAAAATCATTCCCTTTTTATATGGGACACAACTTTGCTCCGTGCCTATTCCCCTTTGGCATTCCATTTTTTGGCCCCGGGTCGCCACGCAGCCAGGGTGGTTCCAATCTCCGGGTAATGGCTATGCAGCCGGGCTCCCATGGAACGCACCTCAACCAACCAGAGGAAAGTGGTGGATCGGAAAATGGAATGACGTGATTGGTTCATAGGTTTCCATTATATCCATTTTTAACTTGGTCCCTTTGCTAAAGATTTGAACTTTTAGTAGATTACATCATGTCACTTGTCAATCAACTCAAAAGGTCAAGTTGCTCCGCTCCTTTTTTGGGGAACATCTAAGATTTGCTACTGCCGCAGTGACTGGGTAAACCCCAGTGATTGCTACAGTAGGGATTTCTCATGAAGATGACTCGTTCAGGGTTTCGGGATCCATTTCTTTTTGTGGCTTATGAAATGATACCTAATATTCAAGGGAATCCTAGCTACCCTTTTCCTCCCAGGAATAACGGGTTAATAAGGCAAGTATCCCATTATTTACATGGTTTATACATCCCAGGTGGTGCAGGATTTCTTCCATCAACAGCATTAAAGGAAACCTTGGTGGTTAATAACTCCATTTTTTTGCACCCTTGTTGTTTGGTAGGGGTAGCTTTGTAGTTAGGATTCCCCTTGAAATATCATTGGCTAGTTTCTGATCCCTTATATACAGCAAACAACCAGGGTCAACTGGGCACTGCTCAAATAGGGTTTATGTGTTTTTGTGACAAAGATTGTCAAAGCTTTCATGAGTTTTGAACATATATATTCGCAACGTACTTATGTATAGATATATGTATCCCAAGGATGAAAACCAAAGGTATTTCTTTTCAAAACACATCTGTTCATCTGCATCTGCTTCTAGTTAAATCTGAAATCAATTTTCCAGGTTTTGAGTCGGCAATTTTGAGAATCGCCTCTTTCCTTCCATCACTTTGGCAACATCCAGCGGTGGTGTCGGCAACGCATGCTGGCACCGAAGATGTGCTTTTTTCGGTGGCACTGAAGGAGGTGGTTTCGGCACTGGCACTGGCCGGCTCAGTGCCAACCTCGGACTCACACACCACCGAAGCAAAGTGGAAGCCTTATGGAAAGCCACCCCGGAACAAAAACCTTGCAGCCTCACCCCACCAGAATTGAAAGGCCCAGGTCCAGGTGCTGTTGGGATGGTGTTCAGAGTCACTTTGAGGTGGTTCCATTTCCATCATCTCATCATCATCCTCTGTCACTGTCTGAACAACTTCTTTTGTGATGGCCTCGGGAGGCCGGCCTCGACCTCTCCTTCTTCGGCTGTCTGCGAATCGCCTGCTTCTCAGATGTGTGGAAAAATGACTTCTTCGATGTAACTTCTCTTTGAATCAAACTGATCTTGTCCAGTCGGTGGTTGCAGCCCAGTTGAAAAATATTAGTCAAATTGGATCATTTCCCCAAATAGGGGTGAAAATAAAACATATTTGAAGTTTTACCACCTAGTTGTTTTCAACCCGGGCATCCACACCAAAGAGGCTAACACCTCTAACGCAGCTCGACGATGCAAAGCATCTTGACCTCCAGGGGATTTTGTGTCCAGGTGGGGGAGGGGCACACTCCCTTTGGACGGCCCAGTGCTGATTTCAAAGGTTAGGATCAGTGGGTTACTAGTTGGTGGTTGAACCAACCCAATTCAATTGAAAAATATGCGAACCGTCAAAATGGCTTCATCTTCCCCAGGGTAGTGATGAACAAAAAAAAATATTTGACGTTTCACCACCCAGAGTTATTTGTGAGGAGATCCCTCCTCCAACAATGGGGTTTACACCCCTGAAGTTTTAACACTTCGCCCCTGCAAAAATGGTGGTTCCAGGAAGGCCTCGATCGCCTTTCAAAAATTGGCTCCCCGACTAAGGCATTGACCAATAGCTCCCAACAACTCCTGTGACAGGCAAAACGTCCACGGAGGAGTCAAGGTGAGGGTCATAGGGATTTTTTTGCCACCGAAATATAGCGTAGCTCTCCTTGGGAAATTCGGAGACGCATTTTTTCTGGTCCGAAACGCCTGAAAATGCCATTGTTGTTGATTTGGCGCTTGTTTTCACATCAGAGATTTTGTATGTGTGTCAAAATAGTGTTTCAAGTGGATTTTTCGTGCAGGGTTTACAGGCTTCCCCTCCATAAAGGATGAATTTCCTGTAGATGATTTTTCCGCACTGTGGTTCCCAGGGCGGCTTTAAGCAACCCCCAAAGTATCGATGTAGATCTCGCCACAAACCAGTCGCAGCTTCCCTCCTGCCACATGGTATTGTGACTCACCGCAATGGATTGACATAGCGCATTGCAAGCCTCGAAATAAAATTGCGGTCCGCAGCTTCGGAAGATCCAAGGGGTGAAACATATGGAGTTGTTGATTGAGCACATAATGGTGTCATATGGTGTGTAATGATTCACAAAAAAAGACGACTTGGATTCACAAGGTACATTATCTGCAACATGTATGAATCGTTTGACACACTGAGGTCTCATCAAAGATATAATCATGCACTACTTCAGTACTTCCTGGGCAATCAGCGTATTTCTCACCCTCTTCAAACACAACAAGATATATGAAAATAGTCACACACACACAGACACTCTCACCAACTCTCCCCCCCCACACAAATTCGTTTTCAGGTAGGCACATCAACAAACATCCAACAACCGCTTGAAACCCTCAATCATAAGAATCTAAGACCACCCAACCCCCCCAATGCCACCTGCCCCAGCCTCAATAAGGGATTATGAAACTCACCATCATCCCCTAACCAATCCCTTAAAAGGTGTGTGTACCACTTACACTCCCGAAGTTTAGCAGCAAAAGTCCCTGAAAAGGTTTCTGGCAATTGCATTCTGCAACCAAAAGAACTCCCCGGAAGTTTAACAGCGAGTTTTCCCATGAAAGATGGATGGTTGGAGTCGATGATCCGGCTTCCTTTTGGGTTTCGGTAATTTTTCAGGGGCAAAACTTCTGTTTGAAACTTCGGGGGGAGTCGATGCCCAAAACCTCCTCAACCACTTCACTTCTTCGCCTCGCCAAGGGCTTTGAGCACCGGCAACTCATTGCAGGATAAAAAACACTCCAGGAGCCCTGCCTCGATGATGGTGGCGTGGACCCCGGAGGAGCCGGCCGTTGGTGTTATCTAACTCAGGGTTTGCCGTTGCATCACCTGAAACAAGCCTAAAAAGTGGGAGAAACCCGAACCATCACCAAGGGACAATAATACCTGTCAATCTTTAGGGGCCCGATTTTCCCATGTAACTTTCGGTTCTTATGGTGGACCCCGTAACCGGTGGTTGAACCAACCCATCTGAAAAAAATAGATTCACAACAAGATGAGGTTTTGGTGCATAGACGCATGGAAAGAAGATCCCATTGTATTCGCCCTGGAAGTTGAACAGTTTGCCCCCTGAAACATGAAGGACAAGCCTTTCCTATTGGGTTTCGGTCACTTTTCAGGGGCGAACTGTGAAAAACTTCAGGTCCAGGTATAAATTTAGAGTGAAATGATAGGGCTCCATATAGCCATACCCGAAGAGAAATGGTACACTCCCTGAAACTGACATAGCACCTAAAAACGATGGTTTCCAATAGGAATCTCATTTTCCAGGGAGGTTATTTTCAGGTTCCAGCCGTTAGTTTTCGGGGGAGGGTAGTTTTCCCCCCTGGTGTTTTTTTTTCTCAACCGTACACAAGTCAGTGGAGTGACGTATTATGGGCCCCTGAAACCTGCAGCATAACTTTGGTGACTTCCGGGTCCCTTAAATTGGAGGTTGTGGAGTTTCGGCCAGGTTTTCCTCGGGAAATTCCAAATTCCAAAAACGGGTTTGGGATCCCATATCTTTAAGGAGTGAAAACGGGAACACTTCGGCTTTTTGGATGATTTTTGGTTTTTGTTTTTTTTTTTGAAGACCTTCATGAATCAAAAATAAGAAATGACCCTCTGACAAACTAACACAGCCATGGAATATCACCATTTTTCAATAGGAAATGCATCTTCAAAAGGTCCATTGTCTATTGCTATGTTAGTTTACCGGAGTGTAACTTAAGAAATGACCATTTCCTTTAGTTTGAAATCCTCTGTGGTGAAAAACTAGCAAGGATTCGAAAATCATAGGCGAATCCCTTCCCATAAAAACAGGAGTGGTCTTATGTTTTTTTGACCATTTGACAATTTTCTGAAGTTACTTCCCTCAGTTACCCTCCCCAAAACTAACATATCACTTGAAGATAGGCCGACCCCCAAAAGGAAAGTTGTTTTCTGAACCATCAATTTTCAGGTGCCTAACCGTTAAACTTCCAGGGAGGGTAAACATTTGTTCAAGATCCCAAAGTGAACAGGAGTCATTAGATTACCAACCCAAACAATGCATTGTAATGGAAATTCCTGAAATCATTCAACGACCCCTGTGAAACATTTGACAATTTTCTGAAGCTATTTCTCTCATTTACACCTTTACACCCCTCGAAATTAACATGTTGAACCTAATCATCACCCAATTGAAATCTGGAACATCATCTTCCATCCAAACCTCCATTTTCGAATTCCAGCCCTTCAATTTGGGGGAAGGGAGGTTTACCCAACATCTCACTTGTTTGGCAACGAAGAGGCATATTGCCTCTGAATGTTGTTGAGGTTGAAATCCCTATGGCAGGTAAAACTGGGGACTATAAGAAACCATGACGCAAGATTAACTAGTTGGTGGTTGAGTTTCAACCCATGTCAAAAATATGCGTAACGTCAAATTAGATCATTTTTACCGCAAAGTATGGCTAAACATAACAAATATTTGCAACCACCACCTGGATAAAAACATTTCTTCAAGATCCCACCCGTGAACCCTCTCTCATTTTCACCCCCCGGTCGCCTGCAGCCGTCGGGCGTCGGTCTCGGACAAGGTTGGCCAGGCGCGGGGTAACCTGCGCGTTTCCAAGGTAACGACGAAGACATTTGGATGTTTCCAAAAATAGAGGGAAAACCCCCAAAATGGATGGTTTATAATGGAAAACCCTATTAAAATGGATGATTTGGGGGTACCATTATTTTTGGAAACATCCATTTGGATTTTTTGGAAAGAAAGGCTGGCCAGCTGATAGAAAATCCTCAGATTTTTTGGTTTAAAGATGTGTTTTTTTGAAAAGTAAATAATAGTGTGAAGTGTTCTTTTTGTTTTCTTTCCAGCCGGTTTTTGTTCTGGAAGGCTTTTTTTTCGGAAGGCTCTGGAAACACATAACGTTTTCAAAGAATGAACACATAGATTTGACGACTTACCCTCCCAGAAACTAACAGCTCACCCCTGAAACTGGACGGTTGGAAGACGATCCTCTCGTTTCCTTTTGGAACGACTCCGCGTTTACGCAAATATGCATTACGCAAATATGCAGGGGCGTTGGAACTGCTAAGTTTTAGGGAGGGGTCAATTTTAAACTGCGTCCTGGTGTCCCTGGTGGACTTCCATGGGCTCAATGGAGATTTGATGGAGGGTTTTTTCCAAGCGATCTGAGTAACTCAGTCGAGTCGAAAGCGTGGGGATTTTCAGTCGATTCCATTTCCAACAACCTGGATTTGCTTGGCCTCGTTCGATGCGGATGGAAAAAGTTACATCCAAATCTTCTCCCTCAAAAATGCTGGCGAATTTCATGGTGAAAAAAATCCCACGGGTCCCTCGAAGCCGTAACAAAAATCACCAACAAAAAATAAACAATTATATCTTTTAGGATCGGGATAGATAAAACATACAATCTAAATCAAGACACCCAAGGTATCTTTTAAGATTAAACAAACAATGGTATCAATTATATCAAAAAACAATGTTACTGTTCCCCCGGATTCCGATCCAAATCATCTGGCCCGTGTCGTATCCTATCCTGAGTTGAGGGGAGATAGATTCTCGATCGATCCACCACCACCGATCCAGCGGATCCACCAGAGTTGCTTTTCAGTCCTACATTTTTCGCAGTTTTCCTTTTCAGTCAGGCCTTGTTAAACCATCACTTCCTTGGGAAAACCGTAAAAAAGGTAGGTAAAGAAACCCCTCACCATCTACATGGCATGGACAATGCCCACCCTATTGAGAGAAGTGTTTTTATCCGCCCCAAATGATGGATTTTACATGGACTTTCATGAAATCTTCCACGAAAGTTTGGTCAAAGACCGACAAGAAATAGGTGGTCCAGCCATGGTAGTAAGTTCAGTTATGTAAGGAAAACCCATGCAACAAATATAAACCTCTTCTGAGATCGCATCAAACTGACGATTTTAGCTTGAAGATGGTCATAGGTTAATACGTTGTTGTTGCGAAAGTAGCTTCTACTCTCCTTGCTTCCCATCTTCTTCAGCCTCCATGAGAGAATGCTGGCAGCTAATTGTCGTGAAGGCAAACTTGTTGCTTGCAAAGTACCTCAAAAAGAGTCTGAGATGAACAGTGAAGACTCAATAGATGAGCTCAAGTTGAAAAATAGCTAGGACATAACCATTGAAAAGCTTGAAAACATTGGAAACTAGCTATCCAACAAAATCCAAAGCATACTGTAAAATGATCTATAAAAATGGATGGAAGACAATATTTTTCTTTGGCAATGGCATCTTGCCAGGGAACTTGTTGACTAATGGATGCCTCAAACAACAACTATTGAAATACTTACACCCTCGAGGATTTGAACAAAAACGCCAAGGAGGGGAATTTTGCCCCAGCCAGGCATGTTTTCAAAAAAACGGCGAATAAATATGAATGGTCGGGCCCCACCTTCGATGACATGAATCCTTGTTATTTGAGTCTATAGAAACACCCCTACGGAATTGGGTTGATGACCCTTCCCGATTAGAGTTTTGAGGGTGTCTTCTAGTTAGGTGGGAATTCCGTTTCCGCCCACCAAAGTTGAAAAATATATTGGATCGTCAAATTGGATCATTTCCCATGTATTTTGTTGGGGGTTTGGGGTCAAAAACATCCAAACAAAATCCCTTTGAACCAACCACCAAAGTATTTCTTTTATACTTGACCCAACTCACACTTTTCCCGCGATTTTATTAAAGACCTTGGATTCCAAAGTCATGGTTTGGTTCAGATGGTTTTTCGATGATTTTCCGGTGTTCAATGAAGCGTGAGTAGTTGGTGGCTTCAACCCATTGAAAAATATTAGCCAAAATGGGAATCTTCCCCAAATAGGGGTGAACATAAAAAATATTTCAAACCACCACCCAGTTTTTGCTTCAAACACCGATAAAATTTTCAGGGGTTGTAGGTTTAGTACATCCCCCATTTTGATCCTTACAAGATGATTCGGGGTGGAGTTTCCAACCTAACCATCCAAGTAGGGCAATCGGTTTGGGATCCCCAAGATCCCCAACGACTCATCATTACCGTGAGGAAGTTGGGATTCTGACACCAGGCCTGGAGACATTTCGGATTGTCAGGAAAGGTTTTTTGAACAAACAAAAAACTGATGTAGTTTCATAGTTTTTAAGGGGAAAGTATGCATGCAAAGATATTTATATATAAATATATGTATATATTCATACATTTAGAGGTATCAAAGTTTTTGAGATGGTGTGCAAATTGAAGAGCTAGTAGGGTTTTCAAATCGACGGAACCATATTCAAAGAGCTCTTGAATGAGAACAAACTTGTGGATTGAGTGCAAAAAAACAAATTATAGACAACACTGAAAATTCAAGGGCATTCACCGTTTGCTTGTCCCCTCAAAATCAAAAGGCTTTGGATGACTTTACTTTCTCACAGATTTGTCAATTTCTACATTAAGCAAACTTGCGAACATGTCAGCCAGTAATTTTTTGTAGTTGAACGACATGGGTCAAGATGTTAGACTTTCATCTTACAGATCCATCCAGTACTGTACTCAGTACAAAGCAATTTGTCACAAAAGATTCCGAATGTTTACCTCTTAACCATGTGAAGAATACATGGCCAGTAATCCATCAACACCAACCCCCAAACACAATATGATAAGCAATTTGGTACAATATCGTCCAAAACGAGGAAACACTGGGAACATCATTCAAATATGATCCCTTCCACTTTTCACTACCAATATGAAGCAGTTTTTAAAAGTCTACCGAGTAAGAGCCTGTAGGTCTCCTCAACATCCACCTGTCCAAGGACCCTTCAATGAATTTCGATACTGTTTCATCAGAATTTTGAAGCTTCTACCAACTCCCAACTTAAAAAATGGAGTATATCTATGATTTCATCAAAACTAGTCCCAGCAAAAAAAATGGTAAACAATGGGCATCAAATGACATCAGAACAAATCATGTTTCTTTTGAAAAATAATTACCCTTTCTCCCTTAATCGTTGTTGAGTGGAAAGTTACCCTACTTGAAGGGAAACTAATATCATACTAATATTGCAAACACAGCAATTTTCCACTGAACCGTGACTATGGGAGGAAATCTAACATACCACAAATGGCCATCTTTAAAAGCAGTCACCTTTTCCAACACCCATCATTTGGGTTGTCCATTCGTTAGTTTTTGGGGTGTACCTACATTTACCGCAAAATTTTTTCAGCCATGTAGTCATACATGAAGGTTTAGTTCGGGATTCCCTACAAAAAAATGTAGGTTATCCCGCCGGTGACTGGAATCCTGGCTGGGGCTGGTAGACCCAAGGTATGTCCGTTTTTCGCCTCCAGTTGTGCTTCTGCTTGTTGACGGGCCACATTGCTGGAAGACCTCATCATTTCAGTTTCCAAAGGCCCGCAACGTTTTCAGCCACCAGCACGATTACTACCTAGAATGTATAAATCCCTAAAAATAATGGGATAAACTACATACCCACTGGTGCAGGATTTCTTCCATCAAAAGTATGTAGTGCTATATATGTACACGAAATATATCATATAACCTGCACATAGATCTGCGAACAAATGTATCTGTATCTACGTGTGCCAGGGTCTAAACTCCTTATATTGGGATGGTCATCCCACCTTTAATAGGAAATCCTTAGCACTTATAATGGGCATATACACCCCTATTGGGTTGATGACCATCCCCTACTATATGGAAATAATGGGAGATCCCCGCACACATATTGAATAAACTCAACTCCTTGGATTCTGATAAACTGATCCTTTCATGTCTTCATCCATGGGACAGTCGATCATCATGCACTAGTTGGTGGTTGAGTTTCAACCCATCTGAAAAATATGCTGGTCAAATTGGAAATCTTCCCCAGGTAGGGGTAAAAATAAGAAAGGTTTGAAACCACCACCTATGATGTTGCTGTCATTATGATCATTCTTAAATATTCTTAATGATACTGTTGATGAAAGAAATCCGGCTAACCACCTGAGATAGATACCTATAAGTACTGGTAGATTCTCCATATCAATTGGTGCAGGATTTCCTTCATTAACGGTATTGACGACAACGAGAGTGCTTACTCCGGGGTTAAATGAAAGCTTGCCCTGAGGTCTGTATCTGCATGCGAAAATGCCACCCCACCTTGATGGCTACTGCCTGCATTGATCTTTAAGTAAAGCTGAGACACCAAACATACAAACGAGAAAAACAAGAAATCAAAAATGCAAGTTAAGCCACCTTTCCGAATATAAAGGGAGCCTTGAACGTTGCACCCCTCTCACCAACCCAACCCCCGCCGGAAAAATGTAAATTACATTTTTGGGACACCTGCAAAAACCCATGCCTAAGGGGTTGGGTATATTTTTGTTTTGCAGCTGAGATACTGCAGCAAATTCAGCAATTGATCAACCTGTCAAAGAGCTTGGCGATGAAATAGCCATCCCAGTGGTTCAAGAGGAGTGGGTTTCGGGATGAGTGCAAACCAAAAGGTGGGGTTAAACAAAATTGTGCCAACTGGTTGGAAAAAAAGATTGCAAACTGCAAGTGGTTTCATTCGAAACTTCTCAACGACTCAACTTGACGATTGTGATTTCTTCAAGGACTAAAGTCATTAAATCGAATTCCCCATCATGTCGCTGTGTGTGGTTTCATTCCCCTTGGCATCATATCGCTGAAAACTCATCGTCTTGACACGAATCTTGCATCTTGTCGAGTCGTAACATTCACACTTCGGGCCTACCGAAACTTGGGACTACCCTCTGTACAAAGCGATGCTTTAACAAGACCTCGAACACTTGAACGATGAAATCAATACATTGATATGTATGTGTATATATATATAATAAATATTCTACAATCATATGCTTAACATCTTAGAACGTGTTTGCATTGAAGACACTATCCAAGAGAGAAAAACAGAACACACAACGATTGTCTTCTGACAAACACTGGTTTCAACCACTGAACTGCTCAAAAAACCTCAAAAACACTTCTACTTCTACTCCTGCATTTTTCCGTACCAGTTCCATGTCTTTTCTACGTACCTTGAAAACCACCCCACCGAATGTGAAAACAGGAAAGAGAATCGTTTTAGCACCTCCTCTGCCATTGCAAAATGGGGTGTCACGCCATGGTTTTTGTTTCCCTTGTTTGAAAGGACATCAAAACTAGTTGGTGGTTGAACCAACCCATCTGAAAAATATTAGTCAAAATGGGAATCTTCCCCAAGTAGGGGTGAAAATAAAAAATATTTGAAACCACCACCCAGAAATAGAATCATCGTGTTTTGAATCTAAGTTTCCCACTGATAAACTCTTTGCAGAATCATTTTCCTTTTCGACTTTCCTATTTTGCTGCTAATGGAAGTGTGGCTATCAAGTCATTGGAACCGGAGAGGAATCTTCCGAAGAAGTCTGAATGTTTATCATAGAAAAAAACACAGCCTAGTTGGTGGTTGGTTCCCCAACCCATCTGAAAAAATATGCGCAGTCGTCAAATTGGATCATGAAACCCCAATGTTCGGGATGAAAATAATAAAGAATATTTCAAGTTTCACCACCCAGCAACTGTCAGAGTCTTAGAGAATTTCCAGTTTCAGTTCTGTGAGAAACTGTGTAGGAGTTTGTGTTTTCGGAAGCTACGATGGATCCGGTTTCATAAATCACCTAAGATTTGCAAAACGCCAATCTTAATCGATCTCCAAAAAATGAGGAACAGCCATTTGAAACAATGTCTTTAGGGCTTTCACAATGGCCGAAAAGTCATTCTAGGCATATTACCTATTTTTGATGGGATTTCCCTGACTTTTCAATCTTTTCACCAGATTTTGGGGGGACCTGACCTTCAGGTCATTCACCCTGAAACTAAGCACCTGAACTGAACTTGGGCCGAATCGCCAAAAAGGAAATGAGAACGTCTTCCTTCCCCACCATTTTTCAGGAGGTTTCCACTCGCTGGTTCGTTTCAGGGACCCATGACGCATATCCATGGGACGATTGTACGTATATCTACCTACATGAAAACCCATTTAAAAAATCCACCATTCATGTAGGTAAATATACAATCGTCCGATGGATACTATGGGTAAATCGGGGTACATCTTCAAAAATGCAGAGCCAAAACTTGAGCCACGGCAGCCACGGCGGGTCGGTTTTGATGTCATGGAAATCAGGTGAAACAAAAGCATGTGGAAAAAACACTGGAACAAGTTAGCTTTCCCTAGATGTCCAGCTGATGGTCAATCAACAGAGGTTTGTGCAATTTGCTGATTCTGAAGCCTAGCTTTCCAATAGGTTTCATTTAACTGGTGAAATTATAATATTTCGGAGGTCGTAATTTTAATTTGGGAATTCGAAATTGCACCTCGGGAAAACTAAGGTTGAAATAGGAAATTATCAAGGTCGGGAGGTCGGGTTGGGAGGTGGGCGTTTGTCCCAGTGTGTGTGTGCGTGCACAGAAAAACTTTTGGGGCCCCGGAAGGTTTTGTCGGCTTTTGTGGGACCAGGGGTTCGAATATGAGACTGGGACAGGATCGTGAAAAAAACNGGGGCCCCGGAAAGTTTTGTCGGTTTTTGTGTGACCAGAGGTTCGAATATGTGACTAGGACAGGATCCCAGAAAAAAACTTTTGGGGCCCCCAAAAGTTTTGTGGGCTTTTGTGGGACCAGGGGTTCGAATATATGACGGGGACAGGGTGGTGGAAAAAACTGTTCGGGCCCCCAAGTTTTTTTCCATTGCTACGAAATCAGGAATGACAGCTACAGGCTAGGTCGTCAATTTCAAAATTAATTTCGGTGACCTCGCTGAGGTCGCTATAGTTTGGCCAGATTTAAGATCACCAAAATTCACCAAATTTTGCTCTTTTTGATCAACCAAACATGCAGGGTCAGATTTTAAGAAACAACTGCTGAGATTGTGTGCGGTTTTGCCTTCTGAAGCCACGTGGCTAGCTAGGGTGACTGCTAGTGATTGGGAAAAAAATCAGTTGACCAAACCAAACCTCTATATACAAAATAAAACAGGATCCTACGAGTACCACATCCAGATTGCGAACACACTTCTCATCTACTACCTGTCTTCAATAGAGAACTTGGACGATCAATGGCGGGTCTTGTCGCTACTTTTGGCTACTTGGATGTCCCAGGAAATTAGTAAATGGTTTGTAAGTGGGTTATAACCCTAATATACCCCATTTATAAGTAGGTTACAACCCATTTACTAACCATTTACTAACTTCCTGCGACGTCCAAGTACAGTTTTGTACATGCAGGAGGTCTGTTTTTTTTTCCGCTCTTCGCGCGCAGCGACACGACACAACGGTTTGGAACCCCGTAAACAGCAACAACCCAGACGTCTTCACGACACAATGGAATCTGACCAAACAACGTCGCTGTTGGAGCTACACCAGATGCCAGTAAAAAAGTGAATACCCTGCAGGGAACTAACATGTCCCCCCAAAATGGCATTTTGAAGATGATTTTTACTGGTACTACAATTCACCACGATGAATCACACTCCTCACATGTTTTCTGGCCCTTAGAAGGAAGTTGCCCACCAACAAACTCATCTTCCATCTTCTTTTTTTGAGCTATATTAGCTTCAGGAATGGCAAGCCAATACAATCCAAACGTCTTTTTCAGTACCAGCAAATCTGGACTTGCTTTCCGGGGTATTGTAAGGATTGTATGCTTAGGCATTGCGGCTTGCACAAGACCACCATAGATTCCCTACACGGGTGTCTTTTCAGGTTCTATGTTAGTTTTCGGGGGGTAGCTCTAGTTGCTTTATTTGAGACAGTGCAACACTTTTCTTTGACTGGAAGGCATCCCAACATTTATCCAGCCGTACAAGGAACAACTCACACTCTTCTAGTTGGTGGTTGAACCAAGCCATTTGAAAAATATGCTCGTCAAATTGGATCATTTTTTCTTGAGGGGGCAACTAAGAAATATTTGAAACCATAGTCTTGGACATTGCAAGTTTTTGGAGTACATCCTCTTTTAGTTCTCACCGCTTGAAGAAAACTGTTCTTCATGTCACACAACTTAAACGAGACAACATCAAGATAACTTTTCAAACAAGGGGTCTTTCCATAAAACATTGACAAACAGATGTGTCAATCGTTGATTTGTCTCAATGTCTTCCAACAAAAAAGCATCATGTGAAGACATCTCGTCTTTTGCCTTCAAATTTTCTGCAATAAAAAACGAGTCCGCCAAGATCCGCCAGGGGCTTTCCGGGGGTCGACGAATCAATGAATCAAATCATGGGGTGACACGGTGACAAAAGACTAGTCAAAAAAAAACTACTGAATGAAGAGAAGTGAATTTGACATAGGATAGTCAGATAGTGAGAATAATAAATGACGGCAGTGATGATGATGATGATGATGACGACGACGACGACGACGACGACGATGATGACCACCATGAGGGTTTTCTTTCTATGACGGCAACAACAATATCACTGATTCTCATTGTCATTATCATGATAGTCACACTGATATGGACTTCTCATGATTGTCTACAAGTCTTTGTGAGAAATGGCTTGATCAAACTTGTATGGATGCTGCATAAGAACCACCATCTGACGCTGACCAAACTTAAGAACCCTATTATTTGACATAGCCCCTGAAAAATTACCGAAACCCAATAGCAAAGGATCGTGTTCCAAGGTTAAGCCACACCGCTTCCTACGAAGCGCGAGTTCCACAGAACTTCAGAAACAACCGAAGATGTATGTAATTCGTTTCCAGAATCCATGCATGATATCTCGATAAAGCATAAAATCATGAAAGCCTTCTTTTGGCCATGAACCCAGATAAACATTTTTACACAGATGGTGCGAAGGTTGTTGCTTTTGTGTTTGTCAGAATATTCTGCGAGGCTTACATTCAAAGACGGTCGGAAAACGGTAGTTTGCTTCCAGTGAAACAGCCAATCCAAGATTTAGTACTGGAAGTCTCATACAGTCGATGATACTTGGCCTGAAATATTGACCTCTAGATATATACATGTATGTATATATACATATATGTGTGTGTAAATAAATATCAATAAAAACATTTAGAAAGATATATTTATATATATATATTAAATATAAACATATACACAGCTATATCTGCTGCAAACAATCATAAGATATTCCCTGCACAACCATCCGGGTATCTCCTTGAACCCTCCGCTTCGCGTGTCGAAGCGTCTCGTGTCGGTCACCTCACATAAAACAAAAACCGGTCAGTGCAAGCAGTATGGTGGAAATGCAATGCTTGGGTGGCCGGCTTTTCTGTGTCCTCCGAGCCCTTCGCCTCCGGGTGCCTGGCCGGCGTGGAGAAATTCGGAAGGCGGTCAGGTATTTTTTCAACGTCGTTTTGCCGCAGGTTCCTGCCTGTCTCTCTCCTCTTCTTCTCTGCGCGCCGTTTCTCGCGACGCTCTGTAGGCTTGTCGGAGCTCCTCCTCTTCCTCCTGTCACATGTTTCAAACAAAGATATGATTTCACGCCGAAAGAAGACTCCTGGTACCCTGCTCTAGTTTACTGTCCTCGAGGCTCTTCGTCTTTCTGGGAGGCTCCCTGGCCAGTGTGGAAAAATGTCGAGTCTGGTCTGGTGGCTTTGGATCAGTTTGCAGGTTCCTGCCTCTTTTTGGTCTCGAACCTTTTCTTCGACTCTTCAAGGGCTTTTTGGAAGTCGGTGTCTCCGTCGTCCTGCATGTGAAATGAAGCAGACTGGCATGTGATTTTCAGAAAAAAAATTGCTCATGGCACCCCGTGCTAAGTCGCGGTTGCCTTCAGCTTCTCTGGCTCTTTTCTGGGAGGCAGCCGTTGCCCAGGTGGAGGGAGCCGCAAATCCCGCGCGACCGCAGGCTCCCCAGTTTTTCAATGCGTCGTCTACAGACCCTGGCCCGCCTTTGTGCGGATCTTGGTGGCATCCCAGATCTCGGTCACAGTGGGATTATTACCAGCTTCTCTCAGAGCCTTCTCGGCCAGCGCTTCTTCCTGCCATCGGCAGGCACATGTCATAAATTCGTCGTTGCTTGTTTACTTATGTTTCGGACCTGGGGCTTCCACGTCCCGAAGACGTGCTCTGTAATCCCTCTTCTTAGCAGCGTCTTTGTGTCGCTTTGCGACCAGCTGCTCTGGCGCCTGCTATTCAGGTCTTTTGAATCGTTGGATCGGTTCCATGTTTGACTGCATGGTCTTAACTCTACGTTAACACTGGGCTTACGTGATCTTAGGTTTCTATGCAATTGGGTTTCGTACAAATAGTAGATACACAACCATCACCACGGATTTATCTGCAATGACCTTGATGCTAGCAATCCGTGAGCGTCTCTTGCCTGGCCAGTTTCTTTTTCAACTTTCTTCCACTCAGCCCGCTGTTGATTCCTCTTTTTGTTTTGGTTCTTATAGGCCTTCTGTTGTGCCTGCCGACGGTGCATAGGCTCTGGACAACCTGTTGGGTTAACGTCATGCACTTGTCTCCTGGCCTTTCGAACCTTTTCCACATGTTTGCTTTCTTGCTTCGCGACCTTCTGAAGCTTTTTGGCCGCCGCCACCTTCTGCTCAAGGTGTTTGACGCGGTCTGAAAACTTTTCCTGGTCCTGGTGTCGGAATCGAGCTGCAATGATCATTGTATTTACGCCAAAGAAGTCGTGAATGGCCCGGCCTCCTGGGGGAAGCAGTGGTTGACGAGCAACGTGTGCCATGCGTGTGTCAGGTTCTCTGACCACGCACGGACAGCGGCTTTCGTGACACCCAGTCGGTCGGCCTTGTGCCCGCAGAGAACAGAAGTTTGGCTCACGCAGTCACAGATTTTGTCTTTGATACAGTGTCCCTTAAGATGGGTTTGCTGTGGCCAATGGTATGCATGGGGGATGTTCGGTAGGGTGGCCTCTATTGTGTAAACTTCGTCCTGAGGCACCGGCAATCCACTGCGCCGCCTCTTCCAAGTTGAATGGCACTTCTTCGGTCGGGTCGTCGGACTCCAGAAGTTGCCAGTTGAGGTAGTCTGGGCGGCTTTTTTTGCAAAAAGTGTTTTTCGGAAGACTGAGTATATCTCTATCATATATTTTTTCTGTTTGGATCTTGCATTTTAATAATTTTTGGGATGGTCGGCGGATGATTTTCCAAATATGATTGCATGAACTGTTCATTGTCTTTGCTATATCTCTAAAATTTCCCACTGAAGCGCACCGCTCTATTCTGAGGTCCAAGCCCTGCAACGTGGCATACACGGCAGGCCACGCAACTGCAGTCTGGCGGCGGAGACCTGGTCCATTTCCGACAACGTTCCATGTATCGTGGTTGTGAGTTTTTTTTCTGTAACGTGTTCGAACTCTTGCAGGTCATTGATGAACGCCCTCACTCTGGCCCCGGCCTGGAGGAACAGGCTTCTCTGCTTTACGCTTGGCCGCAGCGGCCTTCTTCTCTCTCTGCAGGAGCCGTTCTGCGAGTCCAGGACCAGGCTTTGTTGAGGAGCTCGAGGAGCTCGAGTTGCTCGACAAGGAGGAGTCCTCCTCGTCGCTCGAGGTGTCCTGTCGGGTATAGAAAATTTTTTCCTGATCATTATGAAGTGTCGAGATTACTGGCACAAAAAGGCAGATGCCCCAGATTGACACATAGCTATATCTCAAATAGATGTAGTCATGATAGTGACTGTTCGCTCTCGACTAAATACTCAAAAAGTTTCTTTATGCCAAGGTCTGCGTTCTGCCTATGGCAAGGACAAATGATGTCCAATTCGACAGATTGATATTTGAATTCTTACTTAGACTTCGCCCGGATGCTGAAACTTGTTCGCCCAAAAAAACTTCACGTCAATTTGCATCCAAACTTGCCTTCGTCTCACGCGCAGCCGCTGCCTGCGGACACTTTGAGATTTGAATTATTACAGAGGCGTCACCCCGATGCTGGCGCTTGTTCACAAAAAAAAGCTTCAAGTCAATTTGCACAGTTTACCCAAACTTGTCTTGTTGTCATATGCTTCGTCGTCGCTGCCTGTCGACACTTCTGCTCACCAACAAGACACGTTTGATCGTTTCAGGAGAAGCCGCCTCAGCGGCTCTTTCGGCCATTTCTCCAGGAAGCTGTTCGTCTTCTGGCACATTTTCGACAAATTGGACTGCATTTAAAGATGTCGTCAGCTCCTTTATATTACGTCCGTCCTGCCCCGTCTTCTGCTTCGAGGAGTTCTGCAAGTGCCCTTTCTGCGGCCCCCGTGTCGTTGTCACCTGATTTGTTGCGGCCCGAAACATTCCTTTCTAACAACGGACTTTTGAGGCCACGGCCTGTCACCGACACATGTCCTGGGTTTCTTTTGTTTTCCATCCTGTAATTACCTACTGCTTACATTCTTTCGAAACATGAACACAACCGGGCCATCTCTTGAGGCGATTGCCGAAAACTTCCGCATCGGAGAGTGCTTCTTCTCCTGCCGGTGCTGGTGGCTGGCTATTTTTTGATGCGTCGAGATTTCAGAAGTTTTTCACCACCATTCCTCGTTCTGCGATCCGTTCCGGCATGCTATATTCTTACCCATTCATTTTGCAATCCTTCATTGAAATGTCTGACGATGACCCCGATCCCTTGAGGCCGTGGCCACAAATGGCCACTGCTGGTGTGCTCGAACCTTGGTCTTGTAAAGTCGTTCCAGCCTCTGCTGAGAATTTTGAGGGTGTCGCTATGCTGCATCAGAACCATCACGTTGGAATTAGATAAGTCGAGAGCATTCGCTCGCGTCCACCCTGGATCTTCTGAGTAACTGACGACTCTCGGGGGGAAGCAAAGGGCCTCAACGTTGTCTTTTTTCTGGAGTTTTTTCTTGCAGATGGTTTTTTTCTCCATGTTATCAAATTTCGTGTTCGTTTCACAAACTTTCAGAAAATGCCCTTCGTTTTCTCTGTAATGAAGTCCATAGGTCAAGAATCGTTCCAGCTTCTCCACAAAAACTTGACGCTGTCGCTATGGCATGCGCCAACGTTGAATTAGATATATATATCGACTCATTTGTATATCACCCTGCACCTTCTGAGCATCGCACTCTCGGGCGGGGTCACAATGCCTCGATGATTTGTTTTCCAAAGAGTTTTTTATCATTATCAAAATCGTGTTCAGTTGGTCAAATTTCAGGCCATGCCCCTTGTTTTCTCTGTAAGGAAATCCATATAGGTCAAGAATCCTTCGGGCTTCTGCACAAAAACTTGACAGTGTCGCTATGGCATGCGCCAACGTTGAATTAGATATATATGAGACGACTCGTTTGTATATCACCCTGCATCTTCTGAGTATCGCACCCTCGGGCAGGGGCACAGAGCCTCGATGATTTGTTTCCCAAAGAGTTTTTATCGTTATCAAAATCGTGTTCTGTTGGTCAAATTTCAGGCCATGCCCTTCGTTTTCTCTGTAATGAATTCCATAGGTCAAGAATCGTTCCAGCTTCTGCATAAAAACTTGCCCTTGTCAATAAAGATGCTAGAGACGAATACACATCAACAAATACCCAACACCGTCTAGCTATGTCTCTGCAGCAAAATCATAAAAATATTTGCTCGTCCTTCGATCAGTTCTGACGTCTCACTCACATCCATATTATATATGTCCTTTTGATCTTCCTTGCCGCAAAAACTCCAACTCAGTTTCCAGGCCGTTCACAACTTCTTCCACTGGGTTTGAACCTGTTCGGTCATTTTTTGTGCTCTGCCAATATATTGGTCATGCTTTCCATGCAAGTGGCATCTACAAAACGAAATGCGCACGTTTATGCTCTGAGTTCTATTTAAGAGAAAGGATGACAAATGATGGCAAATGCCTCTCTTTGCGGTCCACTGTGTATCTCACTTGTGAACACAGAGGTCCAATGCTTCGGTCTTGTTCCAATCAAGTTTCCAGGCCTTCTGGGTTTTCTGCCGGTGGAGGTGCACCTCTGTTGCGGTTTTTTGACTGCTTCTGCTGGTATCGAACATATCGAACATGCTTGCCATGCATCTTCAAATCAACGAAGTAAACCATTCGCAAAATATATTTTGTACATCATCGTATGGAAATTTTTTGTCAACGGAGGATGGCAAGCTCCTCTTTGCTGTCAGCGGTGCATCCGGGTGACATCAGGGTAAAAGTTCGATGCTTCGGTGTTGCTTTGGCAGCTGGGTTTCCGGGCTTTCGGCGAGCTCTTCCGCTGCGGTCGAGCCTCTGTTTCGGTCGTTTTGCCCGATTGTGCTGGTGGTATTTGTCAATAATAATATCATACTGTCCAGGAATTTTCAAATTTCGTACTACAAGATGCACATCGAAGAAAATTGTTCGAGGTTGTCCCAACTGAGTTTCGCAGCTCTCTGCCGCCGGGCCTTGGTTTTCGAGCACGCGGCAGTGCACGTGTTTGTTTTCATCGTTTATTTCAGAATCGTATATCGAGCTTCCTGCAAGGGCTTGTTGCTTGGGCACCTGCGATTATTTGCAGTAACTTTGCATTTTTTCGGTGTTTCTCACATGTCCATGCACGGCTCCTTATTGATGTGGCCAGGAATAAGAAAGTCTTTGGCGTGCCTGGAACGGCACTGTTGTGGCGTGGCATGCCCAGAGCTACGCCTAGGGCAACGCCTGGAATGTGGGCGAGATGGTATCGAATAGCTCTCTGTGAGCAGCCCCTTGGAAAGACTGAGCTCCAGGCTCAGCAGCAACTTCAGTGCCAACGGCATTGCCTGTGAGGGAATGATGGCTGAAGAATGATTGTATAGGATGATGACAAGCACGTGCAAAGATCAGGATCTGCAGGCGCATGTGCGACTGAGGAAGCGGCGTCGCAGAGGTGTGTCGCAGGAGGCGGGCTGGCACCGGCTGTGAGAGAGCACTTCAAGCTGCTGACACACATGAAGGACTTGGAATGATTTCGTTCACGGGACAACGAAAATCTCAGCATTTCCATCAAGCGAAATGATATAGAGGATACCGATCCGTATAACTTCAAGATTTCCGTCGGTTTTTTTTCGGCCGAGCCGCGGCCGCAACAATGGCATGATCTCCTAGTCTGTCTGTCTCCCTTTGTTTCGGCAATGCCCTAAAGAATCGACTTTAGTCAGTAGCTATTTTTTTGGGGCCCTGAGGAGACATCGTCATGACTTTCAAATCTGTGCATTCTTCCTCTCTGTCGTGACAACAACGCCCTTTTTTGTCTGAGTTCGGAAGAGCAAGGTTGTCACGTTTTCGCAGCGAAACCTCGGCAAACGGATGGAGGAAATGTGTCTTTGTCCGACTACCACTCTTCGGGGTCTTTGCTCGTTCAAAAGATTGAAGGTTCTCATCTTGTCATTTTTATAGGGTCAGTTTTTCTGGTTGTCCACCATTTTTCAGGAGCGAACTGTTAAACTTAGGGGGTGTATGTGATCACAAAAAGTGAAAGGTTAAGATTTGCCCAGTGGTCTTGCTGGGGTATGTTACGTTTTCTCTGTTTGATGGTTTCTTGCATGTCAATTCAGAAACATCTTAAAAACATGGACCTTCATCCCAAGTAACAGTACAAAATAGAATGCAGCATTGTATCCCTGAAGTTTAACAGTCCGCCCCCGAAAATGGAGCATCCCAAAACAAAAAAAAATCTCTTCCAACCATCGTTTTTTTTTTTTTATTGGGTGTATAAGACTGATTTTCAGCTGGTGCTGAAGAAAATCAAGGAACATCACCCATTCTTAGTCAGCTTTTTTTCTGGACCCAAGCACCTGACATCTCACAACCCAGGGAATGTACGGAAAACGCAGAGATTCCCTCGCGCTCTGCGTATGATTCATCCCAAAGGAAGTGGATCTGTGTTTTTTCCCCACAAGCTCAACGCCAGGCTGCTTAGACGTGGCGATGTTGTACTACTTTTTGATGGATCTTTTGCGTTTGGTAGGCAAAAGTGCAATGGAGATTTTGCCGGGTTAGACAGTGTAGAGCCTTTCTTGAATTTCCGGATTTCTTCAATGTTTTCTGCAAGAAGCAACAATCTGAAACTAGTTGGTGGTTTCAACCCAGTTGAAAAATATCAGTAACAATGGGAATCTTTCCCAATTTTCGGGGTGAACATAAACAATCTTTGAAGTTTCACCACCTAGGAAATCATCATGTTTTGAAAACAACATGGCCGGTAGAAGTGGTTCAAGTTCAAATCTCATCGCTCTGGGATAATTTTTGTGTGGAGCCAACTCCTCAAAAAACCATTATGAATATTATAAGGATCCCCCTATTAAACAACCAGGCTCCAATGGAAAGGAAAAAACAAGGGATTAATTATTTCATAAGTAATGGCATAAGGATTCCTATTAACCAACCATAATGGATTATAATGGAATGTCGCAAGGGTTTTGATCATTGCTCAGTCCGGGATGATTCCCCTATCACACTGTTTTATGGGAAGATTTTCCGAAAAACTTTACATGTCAAGACCATCATCATTGTATCATTGATCAATCTCTAGGCCCAAACACCTGTCAGTTTGAATTTCAGTACACTCAGCTTTAGAATATTATTGTAAAAATTTGAGTTAAAAAGGTGATGAAGTCACTCTATACTTAGATTTGCTTGGCCACGATGCTTGGAAAAAGCTCCAAATGTCTTCTCCCTGAAATGGTGGTGAAAAATGGTGATGAATCCCGTAAAAAATCACCAACAAAAACACATCAAAGTCATGCGACCTAACAACAAAAATCTGAGATGTTATTTTTGCAGAATATATCAAATCCATACATCAACCAAACAATATGACGAATAGATACCTGGATACCTGATTAAGTCACTCTATATATTCCATATTTCGGGTATACCTGGCATTGAACGATGAAACCTGCGGACACGGTCACAATTCGAATGATGCGCCTTCCAATTTCGGCATCATTCGTGACACGAAAAAAAATCGTGCCAAGGCAACGTCTACAATTTAATTAACATCTTTTTGGATGATGGAGGACATACATGTGCACCTCAACCAGGCCCAAACAAAAAAAACAATATGATACAATTGATACCCATATGATGTTTCTACCATTTTGTTTAGTCTCTTCTCTCAACACAGAGCGACGACTAAAAAGATAACTCCCGTCGGCTTCGACCGACCCAACGAGACGTGAATTTCGAGAGGATTTCACTCGGAAAAGGACCATGAAATTCCAAACCATTGGCCTCGTCCTTTTGTTGTTTTTCTTGGAGGTTTTTGCCGCGGTTACAAACAACGAAACCGTGAAACCCATGTATTTTTTAAGGCCATTTATTTTTGGGGCCCCCTATAATGATAACCATTTATAATTTGTTTTTTGCCTGAAAACTCACATATAGCCTAGCACCTCAAAAGATGGGTGGCTTTCCAAGTTCGAGAATCTCCTTTGAAAACGGGGGCCCCTTTTTTGAGGGAGGGTAGTAAAGACCCATCTTGTGCGGCCTCATCATTCGAGAAATTCAACTTATTCACGTCCCATTTTTTCAACACGGCCAAACAGGTGGAGGTTTATCATTTCTTCAGCCCGAAAAAGGGTGATGCTTAACACCATCAAAAGGGACATAAACCTGGCAAACATGTGAGCCACGAAAAAAACATAAAAAAAAACCCGGGGGTCGGTCCCTTACTTTCCATGCAAAAATCCTGGTTATTCCATAGGGATCCAAATTTTATGGTTTATTATCATCCCTATATAAATGGGTAGTATAATCCACTATGTACCCCAAATAACTAGGGTTTTTTCATGCCTTTTTTGTGGATGGTACCAAATTTGGATTGCTGGAAACACTCTCGATATATCTAGCCAAATGGAATAATATTGCACCAACCTGTATTTTCCGGAATTTAAGGGGTCCCATTTCCCTTCCTAAACGCTACCAGATTGGGGGAAAATAGGTCGTGGAAATCGGTCGCTAGAAGTTGACCAGATATATTAAACTGGTTGGTGGTTTCAACCAACCCCTTGGAAAAATATGCCCGTCAAATTGGGTTCATCTTCCCCAAGTTTCGGTGTGAACATAAAACATATTTTGAAACCACCATGTAGATAAGCCCTAAATAAATGAGTATTACTGGGCAAATGGGCAATAATTCCTCAAATTCCACAATGAATCATAGCACATCTATGATTGACCAGATATATTATGTAAATATCTTGCTCACCATTTCCAAGAAGCCCTCCACCATCCATGCACTGCAACAACCTCTCTGGTCGTTGTTTTTGGTCATTTGAAAAATCTCTCGGGGCAGCGCTGCCCAGTAGCTCGATTCCCGCATTCTTGTGTCATGTCTAATTTGAAGTCCATGTGGGCTAAGGCAAAACTTAGGTCTCCGGGACTAAAGACTAAAGGTAGTGAGTTACAGGAAAAAACCTGCCAAATTTAAGGGGGCTAAGGGTAAAAGGGAATATCCCAAGATTTGTCAAGACTATTTATCAATGCTTTAAACTCATAATTCAAGTCACAAGAGTCTATCTTATAAAAAATTCAGAATTGTGTTCTATTTTCAGTAGAAGATATGCATTTTCCAAAAACATCTAGGCATTGCGACATGTCATCTAAAATGGACCCCTTTTCGTAAGTTGCAATCAAGCTATGAGATACTCAGGGTTTTTTTTGGGGTCCGTTCAGTGGTTCCGGCCGTTGGAGATTTCTGGGACAATGCCATCTCAGGGTTTGCCATAATCACCTGAAACAACCCTAAAGAAATAGGAGAAACCCTACATCACCAAGGGACAATACCTGTCAATCTTTAGGGTTGATTTTCACATGTAACAAGGTTCTTATGGTGGACCCCGCATCTCTATGGATTTTATCCTTTCTTTTCCGAGCTTCGCTTTTCGGGCCTCAACCTGTTTGGTTGTTCTCACTTGGATCGGCCCCCAGGATCTATTCAGTCATCGTCCTCAATGACCTGGTTGCAAGCTGCAAGGCGGCTGGAATGCGTGGAAAACAAAAAAATCTGCACCTTTTAACCGAAAAAAACAAAAACACAAAAACATACATCTTTTTACCCAGGATTTTTGGGCCAAACAAATTACCCTGGATTTTTGGGCAAAAACATAAGCTACCTGGCTTTTTTCAATAGCACACAACTCATATTCATGGTTAGAAATGTGTATAATGTGTAACTACATATTATCATATTGTTAGGCAAATTGATGACATTACGATAGGTCATTCATACATTTATACGAACAGATTGTCAATGTGACGCCGAGTGATCATCCCAGCAAACAAGTAATTTTGTGAGAAAATTTCTACACCCCTGAAGATTAACATGGAACATAATCATGGAGGTTTGGAAGATCATTTTCCTTTCCAAATGGGTGATTTGTAGGTTCCATGTTAATCTTCCATGGTGTACTCATGTCGTCCTCCCAAATTCCAAAAGAGGGGTTTTTGGATGATTTCCCACCATCCCGGGAGTAGAAATTCAACATCTCAAGAGCTCCAATTTCCATCTAGTTAATGTAGTTGGTGGTTGAACCAACCCAATGAGAAAAATATGCCCGTCAAAAATGGGTTCATCTTCCCCAGGTTTATGGGGTGGAAATAACACATGTCTTAGAAAATCCCTTCTACCACCGAGTTCTTGTTAGTCTTCACCAAAAAAAAGGCGCGATTTGGCGCTTCTGGGCCGCTACATATGTTTGGCCAATCGATTCTTCCACAAAAACATGGAGTATACTGCAACGGTTGTACCCTTCACCGGAAAAAAAAACACACACTCCCCTCGAACTTTGACATGGAGATTCCCTTTCAAATTTTGCCGAACATTTGAAAGGAGAAATGACCTTCTGATGGAAGAAATACCAAACAACCGCCTCGGATGTATCCCAACCCCCTTGAAAACAATGGGATTAACTACCAACTACCGTTCCCTCAACTGGTGGATGCCGGATATCTGAACCATCAACAATATTTCCAGAGCCTCATCGATTTTACCTATTCCAATCGTCAAATTTCATATATTTGGTGCCATTTCCTGAAGGTCCCAATTGTGATCATGGCACTGCTGACGTGAGTCATGGGAAGGTCCCTAAGGTCCCCCAACGGTGGTCTTAGTCCTTTTACGCTTCTTAGGCCTTGAAGACTGACATTTTCGGCAGAAAATACTGAGGGTTTCTGATTGGTGGTTGAACCAACCCATTTGAAAAATATGCTCGTCAAATTGGAAATCTTCCCCAAATAGGGGTGAACATAAAAAAAATTGAAACCACCACCTAGGTTTGGATGGATTTGGGAGTACTTTTTTTTCTCGTATCTTTCGATGATTTCATGTAGTAACATATTTCTGAAAACAAAACCTTTATTGTTGGTGGTTGGTTCCCCAATCCGTTTGAAAAATATGCGCATTCGTCAAATTGGATCATGTCCCCATGTAGGGGTGAACATCACACATATTTGAAGTTTCACCACGTAGAAAACCAATATGACTCCCTTCAAAACAACTTGTTGTTATTGGCTCCATGACTTTTATTGCTAAAACTAGCCATGTTTGCCTTCACCGATCTACTTACCAGGTCAGATGCTTTGGATTCTCTCATATGCAAAGATGTGTACATTGCAGGATGTGTAAATGATGAAGAAGAAGGAAGAAGGAAGAAGGAAGAAGAAAAAGAAGAAGAAAACATCAACAACCACAGCCACAACAACTACAACTATGCTACTAGTATTAGTATGCGTACTCTCACTAATTAGCACAAGGCAGAAATTCTTTAAGAAATACAAGCATCACGGAAGAACCCTCCTAACCCCCAATCGCAACCTCACCTACAATAGGCACTATTTCGTTGATATCCTTTTTCGTCAAAAGTAATGCTAAATCTGCAAATAAGGGGTTTTGGGGTTTACATCTTGAGGGATTTAGCATTATTTCTGAGGTACACGTGTAGGGGACATTTTCGCATCCCTTTTGTGAAAATACCGACTCAATTTTCTACGCAAAACCTACGACATCTACTGAACCCTACTGAACCCTACTGTTGATGCGCACGTTCACCAATCGAAGTTGGTAGTTTATCCCATGATTTACAAGGGTTTTATATATGATATGTCACATCCCAAGTCTAGCTGGTGGTTGAACCAACCCAATTAGAAAAATATGTTCGTCAAATTTGGATCATTTCCCCCAGGTAGGTAGGGGTAAAAATGACAAAAATATTTGAAGTTTCCACCCAGCCATCATTTACCAGGGTTTTTATGTCAAATCCCAAGTGTTTGGCCGGCTTGGGATCTTCTCCCTCAACCATCCAACCGGTCACGTGTACGACACATGTTTGAGCTCCCAAACTGTGCCTCACCTTGGAGAGTTGGTCCAGTGTCTAGAGTTGGTTTTCAGGGATTGTTTCAACGATAAATTCACCCGTTTGGTTTATCATAATATCCCGGATAGTTCATATTCTTTTCATTTTTGCCCTAAACCAACCTTGGGAATGGATATTCGGAATCCCAGCGAAAGGGAAGTCAGGAAAATCATCTTCAAAAATATGCCATTTTTGGGGAGATATGTTAGTTCCCTGGAGGGTAATATTCTTAAAATAGGTTATAATAAGTTATCATAAGCCCTAAATAAATGACTGGTTGGCGGTTTCAACCCATCTCAAAAATATTAGTCAAAATGAGAATCTTCCCCAAATAGGGGTGAAAAAATGTTTGAAACCATCAGCTAGATGAGTAATATTGGGCAAATCGCTGTCATTCCTCAAAATTCCATAATGAATCAAAGCACATCTATGAGTGAAATATGTATATCTGGGCAAATTGGCCCATAATAATTCCTGAACCTGATTGTTTCGGGCATTTTTGGGGGGATTCCATCACGTTTCATCATCATTTGGGGTGACGCATCGACGGCGGGTTGGTCGCTCTGCATGTGTTGTTCCTGTGTGTTTTTTCTTAGTGTTGTTTGAATTGTTCTATTTGCTATCTTTGAAAAAGAAAAACAAAACAATTTTCATTGATCTCTTTATCTGAAAAATCAAAAATTGTTCACAGGATTTGAGGGTTTTTTTGGTGCTTCTGGCATAAATCAATGATTGATACGTTAGAATGGGTCATGCTGGAGTTTGAACATGGTCCTTGGCTACTTGGATTTCCATCGAAGCTCAACTTTCGGTGAGTTCCAATACATCTATTCATCATGGCAACATACTCATCTCACGGGTAATCGTTTAAGAATACTTTCGATCCCCAAAAAAGGTGTCGAAGAAAAATGTGGAAAACTCCTGGTCAAAGTAATGACATTTCATTGAACATACGCTTTTTTTTGGCTACAAAATACAAGTTCGCTTAGATTCACAAAACAAGTTTGGGGGTGTATGATTTACCTGCCGCCTAAAAACTTCTGAGTTACCACCCCCCGAAAAATTCACGAATAGATTTTTTTAAAACATGTATCAAGGAAAAACACTAAAAAAAAAGACGACTGGCATCCTGGGAGGGGGGACAACCCAACTTATATCTCACAAAGTCAACAAAAACACATCCCATAACCACGACTTGGGTGACCTTCGGCCGTTCTGCTTGAAGGGCCTGGAGATTTCTGCACGAGAGAAAGCATGGACACACAACACCCATGATTCATGCAACGGGGAACCAGTTGTAGGTGGTTGGTCCGAACCATCCTCAGATATAAGGTTATAACTTAACTGATACCCCATTTATAAGGGTATAACCCAACTAACCAGTTACTAACTTCCAGGGATGATAAAACACCAATATACGGACCCCTAAAAACTAACCAGGATTTCAATTGCATGTCATAACTACCCTGTGATTTGAGGATTCTGGGGTTCTAAAACACTCCTCATTTAGGATCGGAAAAATACATCATCCCTGGCTCCTTAGCTTCAAAATATCACAGGTTTTTTTTGACATCTGGCCTTCCCGCTATCTGAAATAGCTAGATCCATAGACTCCATTGGGACGATTGTACGTATATTTACCTACATACATGAATACCATAGAAATCAACGACATTCATGTAGGTACATATAATCATCCTCGTCCCAATGGATTCCGGTTTTGTACGGGTCATTTGGGAATGAAAATCGCCGCCATCCGCCAAACCATCGCCTCCCGACTCCTCCGCCCCAGTGCTGAGGTAGGAAAACCTTGGACGTCCAGGGGAGTCCCTTTCAATAGCTGTTTCCTGGTTCCCTGAAAATAGGTGGTAGATAGGTAGGATGGGCATAGAATCACCCCAAAATTGGCAATTTTTTACCACCTTTATATACCACTTATATATTGCCCAATTGGGTGATTATATGCCCATCCCCCTTCAAATTGGCATCTCTCCTCCCATCCAAGGAGTCCCTGCAAGAAAAAAACCCATGAATGACGTGGTATGGTATGGGAATGGTTCCCTGAATCAAATTGATTCAATCTCATTTCATCACACCAACAAGTAGCAATACTGGCTATAAGTATTACCAAAGTGCCAACATCCATGTTGAAGCCTCCCAAAAATTGCAAAATAGAATTGGTACAACCCTTTCCCCCCCAGAATATCCGCCATAGTCCATTTTTTGTATTAAAATTGCAGCTGTGCCACAAACCATCTGAGCTTTCCAATGGTTGCGCAGCAAAGGAAGAGGCTAGGCTACCTCCAGCATCGCTAGGTCCCGACTTGTTGAGGAGCCGTGAGAGAAGACTGGCACCTCCAGCAACCCCCCACGGGATTAACCACCCGGCGCCCGATGAAAGAAAGGTACCAACCCCCCTGAAATTTACAAGTTGGTGGTTTCAACCAACCCGTTTGAAAGATATTACGTAGTCAACATGGGAATCTATCTTCCCCCAAATGTGGGTGAAAATACACAACATTTGAAACCATCACCTAGTTTAAGACTGATACCCAAAATGAAGTCAGATTTGAAGCCCAGGATACATTTAGAAACACCCATTATTGATTGGTTAAAATTCGCTGGCACAACCATGTTTTTTGTTGTTGTTTTTTAATGCACAATTTTAAGGGGGCTTTTTCTTAGAATAGAAACTGATGTATAAAAAATCTGTGTGTTGAAAAAAAGGACTTATATAAATACTTGCCTATGGAGACTATACGGACGAAGAAAAGAAATACCATCATTACAAAACAAAGCTGGAACATGAATGCTACACTCCCGAAAACTAACATAGCACCTGGCAGGAGGCCCTCCCCCCCCAAAAAAATGCATCTTCCAACCCCAGTGTTTCAGGTGCTATGGGGAGGATACGTTCATTGAATTGGGGAAAAAAATCCCAAGCCCATAGATTCCTCAGTCACCCATGGTAGTCGAAGCACTTTCCGTTCCAGGGCCCCAACTCAGTTCTCTTCTTTCAACACATTTCTTTTAAAACAACTTTTCACTCATCTTTCATGGCTCTTCCTCTTTTCCCTCCTTTGATTTTTGTAGCTCCCAACAAAATCCCCAGATTTCCAGGGGAAAATCTTCCTTCCTTCCCCAAAAACAATTTTTCCCGTTCGGGCCTGACAAATCGGAGATCTCTTGCAACGGTTCCTCCTTCTTCGGTCGCTTGGTCGACGTCGGTGGAGCACCTGCCACAGTGAGACCTGCCGGTGCCGCATCCTTCGACTCGGACTTCTTGGCGGCCTTGACGGTGAAGGGTGCACCGTTGGCACCTTGACCTTAGCGTTTCTACATGAGATTTCTTGCTGCTGGAAAGCTGCAGCAAATGTGAAGATGATGATGAATCTTTGGTTGGATGTTACTTTTTTTGTTAACATCACCATGGTACAATAGATGTAACACAGAAATTACGAAAAGCAGAACGCAACCAAAAAACAACTATTTTCTACAAGATTCTTCTGAATTCTGAATACAGTTTGGTTGGAGCTTGCCATTGAATCGCATCCATTTTTTCGAATTTCTTGAGGTCATAAAAAGTCGTCAATCTTTCCACAAGTTGAATTCATACGTGCAGGAGTTGGACCTACAAATGTGGGCCCCGCACAACTACAAGTAGTTTTATTGGAGAGGTTGTTAGTTCACTCCACTTATTTCGAGGTGAAATTAACCTCAGTGAAAACCCATTACACCCTGGAAGATTAACGGCTGGAACCTACAAATCACCCATGAAAAGAAAGGAACATGATCTGAACCAAACCTTCATGAGGACATGTTCCAGCCGTTAATCTTCCAGGGGTTGTAGTTTTCTTTTTTTCCGGCCAAAAATTCATCAAACTCCCAAAAAAGGCGATGGAAACTTCGGATCGCCGGTGTGGGATCGCCACATCTCTCTCTTTTCACCAAGTGACCCCAAACCTGTTTCTGCACAAACTCGGTCTTATCCACCGTTGACAACCTGACGGTGCTTTCGGTGAAGTTGGTCAATTCCAGCGGGTTTCAATGGCAACCAACAAAACCCCCAAAACCTGTCATTCCAAGAAATACTGATGGGTTCATGACTGGATACATATAATAATTGTAGATTAATTCATAAAAAAATATATAGTCTTATACTTGCGTCCAGCATTTCTAAGTCTTGAATAGTATCATGTAATAAGTCACACGGGTGAGTAGTCAAAATTATGTTCCCTAACAATTTACAATCATCAATATCATTCTCTCTCTCTCTCTCTATATATCCCGATTAGTTTTGCATCTAAAAAATCTCCATGGATTTTCGCACCAACAAATGGTCAAATTTAAAGAGTCACGCCAAGCCACGATTTTTTCAGGAAGTTGTCCTTGCCCTTCTCGGCTGCCAGCTGACGTCGGCGATGAATCACCTCTTTGGGGGTCATCTTGGGGTCGGATGGGCTCCCAGTGACATGCTTCAGTAGTGATTGGATGGATCATCCCAGTGGATGTAACTGGTGAGGATCACCCCCATTTATACGCCATGAAGATCGCCCATTTGGAAGGGGAAGGAATCCCTACTTAGGGGACTTACTAACCATGGTCATTTACCACTTACTAACTGGGATGATCCTCCAAGTAATGATTGGATGGATCAACCCCATGAAAACAAAACCCACGAAAATTGAACCGCTGGAATCCAACACTTGGCGGTTTTTGTAGATGTGTCTCCCTTGACAAAGGGGGATATTTTCAGGTTCCATGGAAGTTGTTTTCGGGGGGAAACAAAAAGCCATGAAGTTCGGCCACGAAAGTAAGAGGAAGGGGACAAAAAGGATCACCAACCACTTACCAAATGGGATGATCCTCCAAGTAAGGGTGGTCTTTTAAGGGAATCCTTGAAGACATGGTAGTTTGCAGGTTCTCATTGGGGGTTTCCTCGGTTACCCACTTTTCAGTCATCATTTTTTATGGAAAACTGGGATCAAAAAAATCAATGAAACTCACATTCAAACGGCCGAATGTCAGTCAATGGTGACTTTTGAATAAGGAAAATCCCTCCCCTGCTCTTAGTATCATCTATATCATCTGTTTCGCAACTGATCAATCCCGATGTCAGCTGCACTGTTGCACCGGTCAAGAAAACCCATCTCTCCATCCATCACCATAGCCACATTGTTTCGGTTGGATGTCACATCAACTTGGCTCACACAAAAATGACCAATCAATCACCACTTTTGATTTACTCTTCAATCGTAAGTAGCTGTTGTGATAACCCAAAAAACCATTCCAAACATCGGGAAAAACAGTTGAGACGGAAAATATACTTGCGACCAAGTCCCAACAGTGCCTTCTTTTTCAATCATCCAACATTTAGGCAATATCATTAGGTTTACTTAAGGTGCCTGGAAAAAAAGCATTGAATCATTTTTGCCCGAAGGGTCATTTAATCATAATTTCAACATGGGAGAATAAAAGCGAAATCACCTCCCCAAAAATTCAAGTATCTGCCTTTTTCACACCCTCGGAGGAGCTCCAAATCATCGCTCCCTACAAAGTGGGCGCCCAAAAAACCAGTGATAAATAGTGTTCTCTCTCCACTTATAGTGGTGATAACTAACCCCAGTTACCCATTTGGGGGTTTCCTAAAATGGTGGTACCCAACAACCATGGGTTTTCCTACTAAAAATGATCATTTTGGGGTGTTTTGGGGGTACCACCATTTACGGAAACACCCATTTATTTTCGGCCATTTTTTGAGGGGCCCTTTGTCGAATCTCGAATTTATAACGATCGGCTCGGGGCTCACCCTTGTAGGTGTTGATGGTTTCAGAAATGGTGGTGATCACCAGCTTGATATGATAAAATATCCCGTTATTTGATAATGTTTTAAAACATCCCAGGGTGGTTAGCCAGATTTCTGAACCATCAAAAAAATTTGCTTCCGGGATGTGTTGTTTTTTGGATTTTCCCAGGCGCCACACCCCACCTCCGGTGGAATGGTACCAGTGGCTTTGGGCGGTGCCTGCAGGGAATCCATTGGATCCATTTCTAGTTGGTGGTTTTTCAACCAACCCAGTTGAAAAATATGCCCGTCAAAATGGGTGAAAATCTTCCCCAAGTTTCGGGGTGAACATAGAAAAATATTTGAAGTTGCCACCACCTAGATTTGGGCGATGTCCGACAACTGCGCTGTTAGTTTCAGGGAGGGGAATCCATGGGTTTTGGTGGAGCTTTTCACAAAAAATATGGTTGGATTTGCGACTCTTAAAGCTGCGGATGGAAAAAGTTGCAAAAACATATCTCCCAAATTGTGGTGAAAAATGGTGATGAATCCCATGGGATGGAACCCATAGAAAATCAGCAACAAAACAAATCCACTTCTACGAACAAAAAGGGTGGTACCCTCCGGTAAACATGCATCTTCAAATGGTCTATTTTCCATTGCAACTTTTGATGGCTGAACTTCTGCACCACCTGAGATGTATGAAACTGTGTAGATAACGCTATATTTACCATATGAATCCATATAAACTGTTACAGGATTTCTTCCATCAACAGTTAGTTTACTGGAGTGTAGCTCGGGTAAAAACACATGCATTGCCTTCTCCTTCTCGTCTGCTTTGCCACGTCCACGTCCGCCTAGGCCCAGCGATCGATCCATGATTGCCACCAGTCCACCCCTTCACCATACTCCATTGAAACAGATCGGGGGAAAGCTTCTAATATCATACTAAAAAGTTGCATTCGCATCCTCTCAAGGTTTTTTTAAATAGAAACGTATCATTATTGGGGTTTTAACAACGTTTTCAACTTAATCATCCCCCAACCCCATCCTCCCCTCTTCAAAAACAACCCAACCCCACCCTTCACCCCATCTCCAGCGCCATATCTCCAGGTGACGTCCCTTCCCACGACCAGCGGAGGCCAGCTTCCGTCCCTCCGTGGCAGCTGCGGCGGCGATGAGTTCTTCATCCTCTTGACGATCCAACTCATCCAAGGCTGAGACCAAGGCCTTGGCGGGTTCGTCACGGATCCGGATCCAACGGCGTTCACGTTTTCCGTTTTCCGTTTTCCCCACAGTTAAATGGTCCCCGGCAAAATCATGATGATGATGATGATGATGATGATGAGGATGAACCACCCAGTTATTTTTCCGGGGAATTTTGATGGAAAGGATTCATTTGAGAAAAGGGGGTGCACCTGGAGTAAAAAATCATCGATGGCGATTGCCACTCCCAAGTTCGGTGGATTGGTTTTGGGAGCCATAAATCAATACATGGGAGTGGCGATCGCCATCGATCCTTTCCAGTTGGTGCCTCTTGTCAGGAAATATTTCGGCCCGTTTTTTTGGGAGAGACATTTCAGAAAAGAACTCAAGGATGTGAAATGGTTGACTTGAACAAAAAGTGTATAATATACTTCTTAACAACTTCCAACAAAAAAGTTCGAGATTTTGGAGGGATGTTTCATCACTTGGCGACCAAATGTGAAACAAGCTGTTATAAGACTTCTTGCAATCATTTCTTGCCCTAGGAATCCATGAGGAATTGGAAAACAAATGAATCCATGAGTTTCTTCTTGTTGAAATGCTTTGATGCGTCAGGTCAGTTGAAGGTACAAAGTTTTGGGGAAAAGCCAGGTTGGTCATGATTGGATGTTTTGCAAGAATACATGTCAAGTCTTTAAACATGATATTCATATTGAATTGTACCTGTAATCCAACTCCAGTATATATATATATATGTATACGTAAATATATATATATATGTACAAATATGTGCAAACATAGATATGTACATATATCAAAGTATCCAGAAATGACCTAATTTATCAATTTCAATCTATTTCTTAGATCACCATTCAATGCAAGCAACAAAAATATGGGTGTTTCCAAAAATAGGGGTACCCCAAAATGGATGGTTTATAATGGAAAACCCTATTAAAATGGATGATTTGGGGGTACCACTATTTTCGGAAACATCCATATGTAGGCCATCAATTTCATCTCCTCTTCCCGTTTTGCACAACCCCCATGTACCTCCAGATCTCTGTCCCACATCGTTTCGATGGTGGTGGCCTTCAATGTGTTCAGCTCCTGGGGTGTTTAGGGGTATATAAATCAAACATTATTAGGGATTATATAAGCAAACCATGATATAAAGGGATGATTATATTAGGGATATATAGGGATTATATAAATCAACCATTATGTATAACTCGGTATCTATGGTATATAGGGAAATACAACTACCTTTTAAGGTGTATAACTGGTTGTTTTTTGTCATATAGGGGATTGTACTCCTACCCATTAGTCTATCCATATGCAACACATAACATTAACTTGTCGTATTAAATTGTGACAGAACCCGACACAGGATATTAATACCCAATCAATACACATAACACTATGGTCCTCTTTCTTGATTTCCAGCTGCTTCTTAATCTCCTCCACTTTCTCATACCTCAGGCCCAAATCGTCACAACAAATGCCCAAACAAGGCAACCGAACAGGAAGTGCAAAGACGTGATGAATTTGTCCCAGTAGGTTCCCGAAATCTCAATGGTTTACCCCCCTTGGATCATTTGAATTCATTTTCGTTGGGCATTTGGGGGAGATCATATGAATAAAATCACATCTACGTACTTTCCAAACAAAACGTTGCATGTGAAATGTTCTGTGCTTTAATTAGGTCACCCAAACACTAAGTATTCGCATGGCAAAAAATCACACGTTGATAGTGTGGGGTTGATCTTTTTTCAAAGCATTGTCTGTATCAACGACTTTTTTTGTCTGATTGGGTTCACCCCCCAAGGAGTAGTAACAGAAATCACACATATCACCAGGACGACATGAGGCATTTGTTGGGATCTGGAATCCCAACTACTAAACCTTTATTGGCGACAGGCATTCTGGGTGCATAGATCCATTCCGAGATCCAAAGGTCTGATTGTTACAGCTGGCTTGTTTTGATGAACAACCTGCTACGCACAATGGAACTTTGGAAAAAACAAACAAAACAAACAAACAAAAAACAACAACAAAAGCGACAAAAATCAACACAAAACAATCGCCAGACACTACCAAAACAAAAAAACACACAAAAAACACACCAACAAAACACACCCATCAAAAGCACCCCCAAAAAAAACGACGAATTAAACGACAAAAAAACAGCTGGGGTGAGATACGTGAGACTCCATAAGTTCATGTTCAGCAAATAGTCATACTCCGTCTTGTCCGGCGTATCCTTCTCCTTTCCCTCCGCTGCATCGCCCTGACAAAGTTTTAATCGGGAAGTCCATGGCACAGTCCCCGTAGTCCCGTGTCAAAACATACGTAAATACATGTAACATGTGACGTATACATTATATAATTTCATGTGATGTGTTGCATATACGTACAGTAAATATATGTATATACACATTGAATGACTTAATGGTTGATGTTATATTACATGTTTTTTGAAATTACATGGCACGTTTTTTTTGTTCCACTTCTCAATTTAATCCTGGCGTTACCAACATCTCACAACGGGTCCCAACAAAAGGAACAACTTTAACTTGGCAACAACTTTGGGTCCCAAACGTTAAAGGTGAACAAATTTGAGTCGAGTTGGTGGTTGAAAAAAATGCGCCAGTCAAATTGGATCGTTTCCCCAGGTAAGGGTAAAAATACAACAAATGTTTGAAACCACCACCTAGTAGTTGGTTACATGAATCACATCCTAGTTAACGCGAAAGGTCAAGTTGGTCCTTTTTGGGAACATCTAAGGGTCACGTCCGATTTTAGATGGTGCTCCGATTGGATTGTTCTATCTTGATACCCAACCGACAAACAACCACCCTTGGAATTTCGATGATCCACCGACTCCCCACCAAATTAGATCCCAAAATAGTTCCAAAAAGTCTGCTACTTATTTCATGTGCATAAATGACCTCAAGGGCTGTTTGTCCTGGACTCACCATGGAAAACTTTCAATTTTTCAATTGAAACTCGTAGGGTTATATTCGACTTAGGAGTTCAAATTCAAGAGACTGAGCAGGATCACTTGGATACGTGGCTTTTCTAAAATACACCTTCAAGAGTTTGGGGCGAAGGTGTACACAACCATGTTCATGTTGTTTGTTGTCCAAGCCCTAGAGATGTCCAAGACAAAACTACTTGAATATGTCCTAGTTGGTGGTTTCAACTTTCAACCCATCCGAAAAAAATATGCGCAGCCGTCAAATTGGATCATGAAACCCCAGGGGATCGGGGTGAACATCAAAAAAACATATTGAAACCACCACCTACTTGGAGCTTCATCCCAGTTACATCAGTTACTAAGTACTTAATAACCCCCATTTATAAGCCATGAATGGCCATTTGGAAGGGGAACAACCACCACCCAGTATCAACTGGTCATTTTGAATGATCCCTGGAGGCTTCAGCCGACGATATTGGCATCAACTGACACATCCCCCTTGCTCATCTCGGATGGCAAAACCTCGCAAAAGGTCCCCAAAACGCTAAAATAAAACCATACTAAACTACTAAACTCAAAAGGTCAAGTTGCTCCTTTTTGCGGGAACATCTGAAAATTTGCCTATGATCTGATTTCCACCAACTTTTCCACAACTTTTCCATTGAAACAACCTTCCCCCACAAAAATTCCTGAAATATCACGGCATTTTTTTGGAAATATTACCCAAAAATGTATTTCACCCCCCAAGTCGGTATGGGAAAAAAATCACACAAAAAAAGACAAGCGGGTCGCAAGCGGTTCATGCACAAAAAAACACACCCATTTGATGCCTCCTCAAGCTCCGTCTTATCCTTCATGATGGCATCCTGAGCTTCACGGCAAACCAACAAAACCCACCGTTTTGTGACATGAAACCATTGGGAGTCATCCTGAATTGATTTTTTTTGTAGGGATTCTTTATATATTGGATTATTGAAAAACCCCGAGGTTTCACTGGGTAGTATTATCACATAAATATATATATATATATATATACATACAACAATCAAGCTCGGTTTTGGTTGAATGCTCATGTGTTTAGAGTGATTTGTTTCAGCTGAAGTTTCTCCCATTTTTTGTGGTGCTTCACCTAAACAAAACCATGCAAACCACCTACCAAGATTGGTTACAAACTGGTCGGAAGGTCATTTGGCTTAAAGTTAATGACATGGATGTTTCCTTAAATGGTGGGTTTTGGTACCCCCAAATCATCCCATTAAAAAATAGGGGTTAAACCATTATTTTCACCATCCATTTTGGGGTACCTCTATTATTGGAAACACCCACATGCACATTCAAGTTCTTTCACAATCGGCAGGGTAAGAAAGGGGAAGATCCTGGGAACCAGGTTATAGCGTGCTGACTGAAGAATTACCACACCCATGTGTGTTGTATGGATCAGTTTTTTGCACATAGGGATCAGGAATAAATGCGTTCTAAATAATGTCTATTGAGATCTACTTCTCATGGTGTGAGAAGTATCTTCTGGGTCTGTAACATGCATGCTGATTCATATAAAAACTCATTCACATAACAATCCAATGGTCTATCATCAGAATCATCTAAAACAAATCCTTCAACCATTCAGCGTCCAAATTATTCCATGATTCCATGCATCACCGTAGCATCTCAATAAGTCACCAAACATTTCAGGTACCTAAATATGGAGGTGAGGTTTATGTAAGAGAAAACCCAACCCCCCAAAATCGCCTTACAACATAAGGTTCAGGATTCCTCACATTAAAGGTACATAAAACATGTTGGTCAAATGAGAAGTAGTTATGTCAACAAATAAATTCGAACGCTTCCCGGGTTGCCTTGGCGATACCTGCCAAGTATCCAGTTCACTCATGGGAGTAAACTTCAACTTCTTCAGCTCTGTGAGCAAATCAGCTTTCTTCCTCCTGTATCAAAAACATACGCATGAATATCGCCGAAAAAAAACCGGGGGAAACCGTTACTTTCCATGGGAAATCCTGGTTGGTTAAATAGGGATCCTTATAATGGTTTGCAATTATAATCTCTAATTATATAACTGGGTAGGATTTCATCCCCTATATGACAAAACAACCAGTTATATACCTTAAAAGGTAGGTTTATTTCCCTATATACCATAGATACCCAGTTATATATAATCTCTTTTAATGGTTGATTTATATACCCCTAAACAACCAGGGGCCCTTTTTTTCATTGCTCACATGAAGTCGCTGGTATCGCTGAAAAAATTGGTGGAGCTTTCGAAGTTGGATGGTGGAGCTTTCACGTTGACATGTGACATACGAAGTGGGATCAAAATTGGGATCAAATGAAAGTCATTTCCCAAATTTCGGGGTGAACATAACATTTGAAACCAGAACCTAGTCATCATATCCACAAAAAAATGGCATTTTTTGCAAAACGCCCATCTGCTACCATGACTTTCTTGGATGCTATCGCCATTGCCATGTCCTTCGGATCTCCAGGTCTCCTTTCACGACCTGAGAAGAGAGCTGCGTTGCGGTGGAAAAACATAGTCTTCCACAACGCAACTGTTTCGTGGTGAAGCAAAAAAATGGATAGACTACCTATTAAGTGGGTAATTTACATGTTTGAATTTCAATACCAAATTTAAGGCCAGTTTGGGAGGATTCCACCATTGGTTTACATGTTTTACTCCCGTTTCCGAAAATAGTGGGTTTTGGTATCCCCAAATCATCCATTAGAAAATAGGGTTTAAACCATGAAATTTTCACCAACCATCCATTTTGGGGGTTGGTTTTTCCCCTATTTTTGGTTCAACAACCATATATTTGAAACCACCACCCACCCTTCCGTCATGAAAAAAACATCTTTGATGTTCTTTGATGCCTAACATAACATCACAAATGGTCCATCAAATTTGGGTTTCTTGAATCAGCTAAAGTCAACAAGGTCATCATTTTGTAGAGAACACTTTCTTTGCCACACCAAACTGACCATAAAATCATATTAAAGTCACTATAACTCTCTTTATAAAGAGGTGTAAAAATTCAAAAGACTTTGAGCTCTATCCTCTGGAAATTCACTAATTGGTGGTTGAACCAACCCATTTGAAAAATATGCTCGTCAAAATGGGTTCATCTTCCCCAAGTTTCGGGCTGGAAACCACCACCAAGTTCATGTAGATTCCCAAAAATGACGCCATATTTGAAGCCACTGATTCACATTTTCCTTTCGGCCCATCATTTCTTGGTATCCATTCGTCAAAACTTCGAGCGTGTTTTTGGCAGTAATTTCACGACCCTAAAGTCCTCTCATTGGAGGTATGATATTTTGTTGGATTTGTGTTGCACAACAGTGTGAAGTTGTCGAAAAAAAAATGCAACACGCAAAATCGCAAAATGATACCTACAACATAAATGGTATGGGTTTTCAACAAAAAAACTTTCATGAAACCCACCCATGATTTGTCACAACCCATCGGCAAATTGCCGTACCCCGTTACCCCAACAAAAAACACCGAGAAACCATGAGGATGAAGCGCGCTTTGTTGCTCAGAATCTCTGTTTCTCGCCTCGATTCTTGCACAACTACAAAGCGTTGACTTGTTCAATGGCAGTTGCCCAGGCTATATCTGTAGTTGCCTTCATACACTTGGAAGGCATTATTTTTCTGGTTGAACTAGATTGATTTGGCTGATTATTTTTGGGTTACACTCCCTGAAATTAACATAGCACCTGAAAATGAATGGTTGGAAGATGAAATTCTCTTTTGGGGCCCGGCTTTTGTTTCAGGAGTAAACTCACTGTTAGTTTCAGAGAGGGTGTCGTTTCAAATGCACGGTCTCCGAGACCCACAGGACTTTCTTCCAGGCAACGTGAGCTTGGCGACCAAATAGTCCTTCCTCTTTTGATACATCTGTCGCCTTTCCAGGTTTTGTCGAGGTCACCGGTGTCACTTTTTTCCATGGCGGATGAAAATTTGCGCGACCGCAAAGTGGGTGGAATATGTGTTTTAAATAGACCATAGGATGTTTATGGGTCTACCCATTAGGTAGACGAAACTGAATGAAACATGCAAGCATCACTTAACTTGCTTTTGGTTCAGTTTTGTTTTTTGATCTACTGAACTGAACCTGCTCTTAAACTATATTAAATAAATCTAACGATTTGGAACTATTGAAACAGACACACCATGCCTCAATCGGCAAAACTCCTTCAAAATGTCCAAGGCCGTGTTGTACTTTGCAATCTTTCCTCCGCTGCAGCGCTTGAGGGGGAAATCGCGAAGGCAACTGTCAGGGGATAGTTGGATGTACCCCTACCAACGCACCTCTATGGGAAACCCTAATATAAGCACTATATAGTGGGTATTTATGGGTTACAATCCCCAAGAATCCCTTAAAACACACAATAACTACTATGGGTACACTGTCAGGGGTACACCCAATTGTCCCTTGAAACTGTCAGATTTCCTGAGAAAAACACCTGATGAGATACCAAGTGCCCATTTAAAATCCCTGTTGATCCATAACTAAGTTGGCTAGTTGGTGGTTGGTTCCCCAGCCCATCTGAAAAATATGCGCCAGTCAAATTGGATCCTTTCCACAGAAAATCGGGGTGAAAAAAAAAAAATGAAAGCACCAGCTAGGTTAGTATGAAACCCTATAATAATGGGTAGTATAATCCCCTATATAATCCAACAACCAAGGTTTTTTTCATTGTTCATTTGTATTTGCCAGAAAACCATTGATGGCAGTTGAGCAGTCCAATTGTCGAAACACTCGAAACGTCTGAAAAATCCAACTTCTTGGATGTTGTTTTGTCATGATCAGAAGAGACGTCCTTTCTTCAAGATGATTTTCTACAGAGAACTAACATGGAACACAGGGAAAACAACATTTGAAAGATGATGTTCCTCTTCAACACGGATGATTTTCAGGCTTCCATGTCAGATTTCGAAAGGCGAGTATTTCTATATTTGGGCGTTTTGATGTTTCTAGCAACCTGAAAAACATAACGACCAACCCCCAAGAAATGGCGAAAAAAACCTTCCCACAACTTTCCCAAAACGGATCCATCCCGGATCCGCTGTCCTTCCGCATCAAAAAGCACCATGTTGGACCTGAGGGCACAAAAAGAACATGTGAGCCACGACAAACTGGTTGGTGGTTGAACCAACCCCCTTTGAAACATATTCGTCAAAATGGGTTCATCTTCCCCAAGTAGGGGTGAACATAAAAATAATTGAAACCACCACCTAGCAAAAAATCTGGCCTGACTTTTCATTATGCTGGTTGTTTAATGTGGTTTATGAAATAACCCCCACATAGCTGAGTAGTATTCCATCCCCTATATGTGTAGAAATCTGGAAACTTTGGCTTTCAAACCTGTAAAACCATGGTAGGTCCCCTTTTCAAGAATTCCGTCCGTCCCATTCGTCAAAAACGGCCAATGAGTTCCACCCAAACAAAGTCGTACAAAACACATTGAAACTCGGGATGTTTCGGAGCCCTTCCTTTTTTGGGAGGTTTTTCAGGTGAAGCCAGCCGTGGGTTGACGCTATGTTCGGCGATGGGTTTCAGTGATGGGTCAAAGTATGCTATCGTCACCATTCGAATTTCAATCTCTATGGAAGAAATTTAAAGAGCCAAACAGAATGGGGAGTGCCAAACAGAATCGGAAACGGCTGGAAGTAACCAACATTTACATCCTGGAGGAACTTCATACATGTCCATCATCATCAACTATCTCATCATCAACCGCAACCCACACATGTCTTTGTTGACCTGACCGTACTACAGGGTGGCACCAGCACAGCCACAACGTGAAGCTTGTAGCAATCCGAAACAAATCAACCTCCTCCAAGGGTTGGTCATGAATTTTATGTCTTAAGATGTTTTTTTTCAAAAAGAACGTTTAGAAACCCTCAAGTTTACATGGTAATGGGAAACTGTATAGAAACATCACATTCTATATAGAAAGTTATGGTAGCAGGAAACATCACATATATGGGTGTTTCCTTAAATGCTGGTACCCTCAAAACACCCCAAAAAATGATCATTTTAAGGAAAACATAGGAAAACCAATGGTTGTTGGGTACCATCATTTTAGGAAACCCCCATATAGAAATCATCGATGACTCAAATAGACTTTCCATGAGATTTCGATTTGACTTCTTCTGCGACGCAGCCAATCCAGGCTTCCCAACGTCGAGATTGAGGATTTCAATTTGAAGCTCTTCTCCTGAAAAAACCGTGTGCTTTTTGCGACAAAAGATCCCGGAATACCCTCCCTATACCCTCACAGCAAGTTTGCCACGGAACATGGGCCGAAACCCCAAAAGGAAACGAATTAGTATTCCAACCATCCATTTTCAGGTGCCATCTTGGTTTCGGGTAACTTCAAAATCCTCAACTTTTAACTTAGATTTGCCAACAGTTGGTGGCACCGGGAAAAAAACCTTTCAAATATTCCGCTAAGCGGCCCTTTTTTTTTGAAATGGTGGTGAAACATGGTGGATTTTTATCCCGTGGTACCTGGTAGAATCTGTAAACAAGTCACCAATTGGTTTACTACATCAAATCCCAGACTTGAATCTCCCATCAACTACCCTGTGATTTTTCAGAGGATGACATCCTACCCAACTTTTTTTAGGGATTATGTTTAAGGCCAGGATCCCTATATACCGACCAGGATGTTTTCGGGGCCCATCCTAAGTACCCGAAACCTGAAACTGCCAGCAACGTTTGAAAGTTCAACTGTTGGAAGATGATTCGTTTCCCTTTGCGATTCGGCCCATCTTCAGGGCTAAAATCCGCCCTGTTAGTTATCTTTGGACCACTCCCATGCCACATTTCCCCTCAAGAAATAGCCAGCCTAAGGGAATTTATAAACAATTTTTCCCTTAAACAGTTCTTATTAGGGCCTTCTATCACCCTAAGAGCCTAGTTCTAAATTGAGAGATTTTACCCCCACTAAACCCTACGTTGGAAGATGATTCATTTCCTTGGTGGTTTCAACCCCTTTGAAGAAATATGCTCGTCAAAATGGGCTCAGCTTCCCCCAAATAAGAGGTGATAATTAAAAAATATTTGAAACCATCAGCTAGGTTAGTGTGAAATGCTATAAAAATGGGTAATATAATTATCCCCTATATAATCCAAACAAGGTTTTCTTCATTGTTCATTTGGGCCTGGAAATCCCTAGTTCTAAAAAGAGATAGATTGTTACCCCACTAAACCCTACCTTCATCATGCCTTGGCACCGTTAAAACCTCACTGCCACCACCGTTCGTTTGTTTGCTGAGCTTCCACACCAATCCATTTGCCTCGGCTTCCTTCAACTTGGCTGCACTCATGGTGATCTCGAAATGGACAGAGCCTTGGTAGGTAGCGGCTGCTGATAGCACCCAGAAATGGGTGAATCACCAGCTGAGATTTGGCCAAATTATAATGTTTCACCAACCCAGATTTCCCTAAAATAAGGGGATTTCCCTTACTAAGCCACCATTTGGGGTGAGGTCGTGTGAGGTCGCTATAATTTCACCAGCTGAGATTTGGGTGGTTCTTTTAAAACCGTAAACTACTAGTAGTTGGGTGGTTTGGTTGGTGGTTTCAACCCATCTGAAAAATATGCGCAGTCGTCAAATTGGATCATGAAACCGCAGGGGATCGGGGTGAAAATAAACATCATTCGAAACCACCAGCGAGGTAAATAATGGTACTTGTTGGCGAAAAGGGTCAGAAACTAGCAAGTTTTTTTTTCATAACCCGAGAAAACAAAGGGGGACACTTTTCCCTTTTTTTTTGGAACCAACTTTTATGGGGATAAATCTAGCTATAACCCAACTTATATAATTACTTATACACGAACCATCATTGTTGCAACCAAGTAAGGGGCCCACCCCACGAATGCCACGTTTCCCCAGCAAAATAGTAAGCCTTTTCTTAGGATTTATCAAGGGACAATGACGGGGAAAATTAACCACGGACAATCATGGGCAATAAAACTAACAGCAAAAGCCCTTTAAATGTTGATGGTTGGGTTCAACGAAGGCTTTTCTTTTCAGATTCGGCCTCTTTTCAAAGCTTTTGCTGTTAGTTTCAGAGAAGGTAGTCTTTGGTTGTTGGTTGAAGTTTGTTGTTGGAATGGTGGAAACAGGGCAATGTGGAAAGGAAGCTACTCTACCTACAGTAATGAAAAGGTCACATAATTTTCTCCACCATGTAATTACAAGCCAACAAGAATCCCAACCTTTCTCAACCACTTCAGGCCTGCTTCATATGTCAGTAGCCAAAAATCTTTCAGGAAAAAATTACAAAAAACATCATCTTCATCACTGCTATTCTTTGGATTGTCCGACGTTGGACCCGAAAACCATGTCCCAACTTGGGACAGAAATTCGACCCAAGGTGCTTTCACTGTGATGTTCCTTGAAGTCTTCGATCAAACAGTCGGATTCTTCACCTGGGAAAAATCGCGTGGAAAGAGAAACCCGTACTTGGAGGATCATCCCAGTTAGTAACTGGTTGGTAACCCCCATTTTTAAGCCATTTAGCCCATTTGGAAGGGGAATATCCCTACTTAGGGGACTTACTAACCATGGTTATTAACCACTTACTAACTGGGATGATCCTCCAAGTAGGTCCCAAAAAAGCGAGGGTTTTCTAGAGTCATCCCAGTGGATGTAAGTAGTGATCGGATCACTCCCATTTATTTTTGAGCTATTTCTTATAGGCCATTTTGCTGAGGTCCCACAACCCCAGGAATGGGGCCCATGGGTCCGGCCAAAAAAAGGGAGGGGTTTTGCCCTTGTCAGATCTGAGTTTCTTCGTATTGCGTTGGATTTATTTTTCCATTTCCACAACTTAAAATTTGATGGCTTGCTTGTTTGCCTGTTTGGAACAAGTGACACACACACATATATATATATATATGTATATTCTCCCAAATGGTGATTTGTGTTTCTCGTGATTTGCCATGGTTTTTGCGTCCGTAAAACCATCACCTTAAACAAAGCAAATCCAAGTTGGTGGATTTCTGTTTTTCGATGGCCAAAACCTCACGACTTAGCCAATGGACCCTGAAATAAAAGTTTGAACGGCTTATTTTCCCTACTAAATATATGTAATTCCCAAAAAGATTAAGTCGTTTAGCCATTGGCCAACTGTCGTTGGTGGTTCCAACCCATCTGAAAAATCTGCGCAGTCGTCAAATTGGATCATCTTCCCCAAGTTTCGGGGTGAACATATAAAATATCTTGAAGTTTCACCACCCAGCCAAGTAAGAAACCATTTGGTGCTGGATCTTATCGATCTCGACCCCCAGATTCGGCCAGAAAGTCAGGGACACCCCTCCGATCACTTGGCATATTTCTGAAGATTTGGCCAAAAAATTCAACCAACCTAGATTTCCCTGAAATTTTGCGGGGATTTCCCGAAACCTCAGCTACCTTTTGGTGGCGTGTGAGGTTGCGTTTTCGGTCGCGATGAAAATTTGACCGGAAAGATCAAGTTTTTGAAGCAAATCTTCTAACATCCCAAGGAAAACACTGAAACAAAAAAATTGTGATCCAAGTATCAGGTGATAGTCTAGAGCTCATCTAGAGGAGTTGCAAATTTCAAAGGATCCAGATACAACATAACCTTCCCTTCAAAACTACGGCACCATCTGCAGAAACCAGTGAATATATAAGATTCATGATCTTGAGTGGTCAGGTACGGTAGCAACCTTTGATTGTTGAAGCTAGCTTACCTGTGATGCAGTGACAACGTGACAACTGGATCCTCCGACTAAGATTCGAATCATAACATGAAGACGGACAACTATGTGTTTATTTTTTCAACCCAGCTTGAAATTCCATCAACTCAAAACAATGGCCATTCGGCTACGAAGAAACAAATCGCCACGCTTTTCATGTGGCAGTATCTTAGATCATGTATGTGCAATACCTGTTTATACATATATAGATACAGTGACAATTCTATTATACAGCACATATACAATGTTGGTGATCAACCCTCACCTTTATCGTTGCACATCATCCTTTAGTTAAACATTAGTAGGGAGAAATGATGATCATCCATGGCTCATTTTTGCTCATCACGATCAGCTCAGCTCAGCTCGGAAAATATCCATCGAGGATCACTGAGGATCCCTGGCCCTTCTTTCCATCCGTGTTCATGTTTTCCTGCAAGGCACACACGTGGCAAAGGGCTTTTTTTTAAAACGACTGCAGGTTTGGTGACAAAATATCTTTATAGGTACCATAAACCCAATAAATCTTTTATCCAATATGGCTATCATGTCTTATCTCAAATTTTCAAAAGATAAATAACATCTTCAGGTCTAACACTCTAAGACTGAAGGATTCTAAGGATTCTAAATCTAAAACACGTGGATTTACCCGTGATTCCTCGTTTTGAAGCGCAAATTTCCCTCATATGCAAATCATTTCCTTTGAAAGGTGTTGGTCATCGGTGTCTTAAGATAGATTCAGTCGGGTCGATCATATTGAAACCATACACCCAACTGCAAACTCAAACGGTTCACGAAAAAAATCCCGGCCGGATACTTTTCATGAGCCATCCTGGTTGTTTCATAGGGATAGTTATGTCATGGTGTATGAAATAATCTCCATATACCCTAAACTTCTAGGGACCCTTTTTTCATTGATCATATGGCTCACGAGTTTCAAACAAAAATTGGAAAAGGAGATACCGAGTACATCCCCGAAGTCTAACATAGCTCCCAGACAATCATGGCTGGAAGACTACTTTCTTCTTGGGAAGGTAAGTTTTCAGAGGCTATGTTAAACTTTGGGAGTGTAACAAGCTGTTAAAATCCTTATGTTTAATTTCCAAATGTCAGACTGTCAGGCACCTACCCTCCTCTTAATCCAAGATAGCAGAGGAAAATCCCATATTTCTTACATTTGCTTGTTTGGTGGTTGGACAAAAATAACACATATTCCCCAAATGGTAGTGAAAAATGGTGATTTACTATGGTAGAATCCGTAAATAATCACCAACAAATCAACAAATCCAAGTTCCTACTGGAAATTCGTGGAATTTCAGTGTTTGAGCGCCTTGCCCACATCATCCTTTCACATGACATGGGGTTCCTATAAATGGCCGAAAATCAATGGGTTTCACTGGGGTTGGTTATTCCGCCCCTATAAGTGGAGTTATAAAACCCTACTTATAACTGGGTTTTCGGGGCCCACTTAAAGTACCCTCCCTGTAACTACCAGCAACGTTTGCCCCTGAAAGTTCAACTATTGGAAGATGATTCATTTCCCTTTGGGATTAGGCCTATCTTCAGGGCTCAATTCGCCTGTTAGTCCACTTTTCCCCCAAGAAATCGCCAGCTTAAGGGAATTATAAACCATTGATCCTTAAATAGGTCTTATTGGGGCCTTCTATCACCCTAAGGGGTGGAAATCCCTAGTTATAAATTGAGAGATTTTACCCCACTAAACCCTACGTTGGAAGATGATTCATTTCCTTGGTGGTTTCAACCCCTTTGAAAAAAATTAGTCAAAATGGACATCTTCCCCAATTTTCGGGGGTGATCATTAAAACATATTTGAAACCACCCAGCTTTCCTTTGGGGCCCCACTTTGCTGAAGCATTTCCCCCCCATTTCTTTTCGTCTCGGACCTCAAGGAACTCCTTGTAATTTTGAGTCCATGACCTGGGTCGGTCAAAGTTGAGGGCATGGTTCATTCGTTGGTTTTGACAAAACAAAAGGAGGGCAACACACCAGCAGGAGACATCTTTGTTGTTGAGAAAAAATATGAGAAAATTGCAAAGGATATTCTGTTGTCGATTGAGATCGTTAGATGTCTCAGCCATCAAGGATATCGGAAGACGTGGATTTTGGATGAAGTAGCTGAATTGACAATCATCATTTCATCATTCTGCGTTTTTTGGGGTGGCAAACTAAGACTTTGCGAGGAAAAACATATTAATCCATTGACATGTAGACTTGCGAAATAGCCTTCGCGTACTGCCTATCTTCTGTTTCTGTAATAAATCACAAAAAACTGGGTCAACCACTGGAAATTCCAGCGGGCGGAAAACTACAAATGGCACACAAAAAGGATACAAAAGGAACTCATCCCACCTCCAACGACATACGGAAAAACAAACGACACAAACAACGGCAACAACAACATCATCAACAACAACATCATCAACAACAACAACAGCAACATTAACAACAGCAAAGAAGTAAACAAATTCTAACAATGCCCCCCAAACAAAAATCCCTTCCCACTTTCACCCACCCTCAATAAATCACCGAATCTGAAAACGATTTTGGGTTTCCCAGACTTGACTGGTAACTCGGTGATCTCTACCGTGGTGTCACTACTTTTGGTAATGACACCCGTCACCTCGTACCTCGCACCATGTCAGGTGGTTGGATGTGAGTTTAGTGAAATGTGATGTAGCATAGGTTGCCAACACACAAGCCTGTTGATGGATGGTTCAGAAATAAGCCTGACCTTATGTAACATCGGATTTATGTATAGATATACCCAGTGGAATCCAGTGTGTTTGTTGAGATCCTGTTAATGGTTCAGAAATCTGACCAGCAACTAGTTGACATGGCTTGAACTTTGTCGTTTTTAATAGGGCTTCATACATCACAGGTGGTGAACGCCGGATTTCTGAACCATCAAGAGTATGTTACACTAACACAAGTTGATGTATCAAAGTAGGCATAAACTACCATGTGGAAATTTTGAGTAGAAAACCTTTACTTGTAAATTACTGGTGTCAACCGCGATTATTTTACTTTGGCGCGTTTTGGTAATCTATTCACACATGTGCGATATAGTATAGTGTAAATGCTTAAGATAGACGGTGGTTCTCAGAACCCCCTGCTTCAAAGCAAAATAAAAACAAAACAGACTCCTGCACTTCCACAATGAAATCGCACCATTAAGATAATAAAGAACATAAAAAAAAACATCTCAATATGATCACAAGTACAAGTTACAAATCTAAACATAGACATAGGTTGCGCAAACACCAACACACCTTAATTACCACCCCCGAGTTGCTCTTTCACCAACATCCCATTTCCCATTTTTTCCCATTCGTGGCGTTAGGTCCGGTCACTTCCCAGGTTCCTTTTCCGAAGGTTCAATGGAACCCATGAAGCCCTGGAATCCGTTCGGTGAGTCGATTTGAGGGTTCATCCGGGAGGAAAATTTCCATGGGGAAAAAAACCAAGCATATGGAAGCCTTGGATTCGAACTCGGGAAAAAAAACAACATATGGGTTGATGGTTCATATGGGTATCGTAGTTTTTTCCCGCTAATTTGTCCCGGTTTATGGTTGGTTGATGGTTCGTTCAGACATCTGGTCAACTCACCAGTTTCAGGGAATGGTAGTTATTTTTCCCGTTATTTACCAAGGTTTTGGGATACATCCCAACAGTGGTTGGCCTTGGGATTTCTGAAGCATCAACAGTATGGAAGCTCTAAGCCTAAAACCTGGGGAATCTGAAACTAGCAGCTCTCCCCTGAAACTCCATCGTTGAAAGATAATGGCCTATTTTCAGGGGTTTCGTTAGTTTCGGGGAGGGTATATCTAAAACTGGCTGGTTTTGCGGCTGGAAACAAAACTCCATCTTTTTAGTTGATGTTTCAACAGATTTTTGAAAGAATCTGATTGAAACCACGCGACAGAAAACAGTAAGCGGACCTGCCTTTTTGTTCTTGAGCCAAAGTGTTGATACCCAATCGGCATCTTAAGGTTGGTTCTTTCAATCCTATAGCACTGTCTAAATGAAATCGACGTGATTCCAAATTTTGAAAAAAGGAGGATAGGTGCCCTTAGTGTAACCCTTCTTACACCTTCGCACTCCCCCGACTTGAACAGCTCTGCTGATCAATCGTCACCTTCAAACTCCGAAAAACTACCCGACCTTTTCAAAGTCGGTAACCCAGGCCCACTCACTGCCATCCTCGTCCTTCTCCACTTCTTTCACCCCTGTTGGGGGTACTGGCAATTGGCTGGCCACAAACGCTCCTTTTTCCGTTGTAGAGCCCAAAGCATAGCCACTTCCTTGAACCCGGCCCATCGAAGAACTTGCGATTTCTTCCTCCGGACCTCTCAAAGGCCCTGTGCTGTCGCCCTTTTTCTGGTACTTCTCATTCTTCGATTCATTCTCTTCCTTCGCAGCTCTGACAGATTCACCGTAATGGTTGGGACTTGGTCGTCTCAACTGTAACAGCGTCCATCCCTTCCACTGCTTTTTCGGGACAAAGAGATCCTTGGTCGGCTGCACCCATTCATCATGCAGTACCACCCTCTTTTCGTCAGCATCGAAGCTGATACTGACCCTCACACCTGTAAACTCCTGAGGGTCTATAGGTAGAGTTCGATGCAATGGATGGAACGTCTTTGATCTCCACTTTGAATGCGATCTGACCAACCAACCTTCTGACATCATTGTCTCGATCCACTGATCCTGACCATGCCCAGGACTCCTCATGAACATAGCTTGGTTCCAAGGCTCATCCACCAAGCTACCCCCAGACTTTTCGCTGGCGCCCACCTTCAACGCAGCTAAGCGGTAGACCTTGTCGTCATCCATGGCGCGGCCGACCCGAACACTCAACCCTGGGCAGCCCGTTGGGCAGTGGTTCAAACTAGACTCGAGGGTCAAAAATTCACGACGATCTTGAGTGTCATCGCTAGTTTCGACCAGGCCTACCACCGCCTTTCCACATTGTTTTCGCCTGCCTTCGGGGTTTTCCTTCCCAAAACCGTCCCCAAAATCATCCCTAAGTTTTGGGTTTTTTTCGCCTGCCACACAGACACTCCCCGTCACCGCTGGCCTGCTCACTTTCCAATCTTTCTTTTCTTTTTTCCACCTTAGTGAATCTGGTTCATTTTCCCTAGACCCACTTGTTCCTTCTTGAGCTGGTTCATGTTCCCTAGCTCCGTTTGAGGCTGGTTCATTTTCCCTAGCCCATCTTGTTTCTTGTTTCTTCTTTTCTTCTTGCCTTTTGTTTTGGTTTTCTTCCTTCACATCAAACTTTCTCAGACACGAACCCTCGGAAATCATCCTACATTGATTCTCAGGTTGCAGGATTTCACCACATCCTTTCTTTCGGAGGAACTGTACAATGAAAACTGCGATCACCACCGTCAACACTACCAGCAAAACAGTTTTACATTGATCTGTCCATCCTTCAACGCCCATTTGGACAGGAATTTTTTTCAAAAGACCTATCAACAACCCCACCTTGGCTATTTTGGTTTTCAACCCAGCCACAACTCCTACTTTCGACCGTTCTTCGTCATCAAAGTCACGCTCACTTCCCTCCAAATC